>JAVTVY010008442.1:0-48564 GCA_036873755.1 Hanleya hanleyi
ATTGGTTGATGTAGGATATTTCATCATCAGTGGCAATTTGACCTTTTGAAGCCTGCATGATTTGGTCTGTGATGAAATGTTTGGATGTGAAATAAGATACGCGTTAAAGGCCACAGTTCTATAACAATATACTGAATTGTGTGTATTAAGAATGGCAAGTTGCCTGGTAATAGCAGTGTAGATAAATGCACTAACGAATGATGGAAAATTAGCATTTCCTATTTCATTATCCCATCACGTTTTGTACTGTGTTATAAAGGTTATGTCAAAGAAGCAAAGAAGTTCTATATCGATGTTTAGACTTGGGGTCGCTCAAATAAGATAGGAAACGTGTTGGTGTGAGAATTTGGAAATCGTAGTAAGAATATGTCCAATATGCCAAAATTCCATTCATGGGGTACATGTAATAATAGAACGTCCCGCTTATGATGAAATAAAATACGATGCCTGCTTTGAAATGTTTGCACTCTTGGGTGGTGACATGTCCGCCATGTCAGACAGGGACATTGTGCAGTGTCAAAAGAGCTAAATTTGTTTTGCTATTCTAGAACGTATTGTATATCAGTTAACATATAAAACGTAATATTGATGAATGTTGTATCTCATAACTCTGATAAGAGTTCACAAGTGTGCACTTGTGAATTGTATTTTGTCTGTATTTTAATGTTTCCTTGTACATGCAGTGAGGTATAAATAAATTCATCGTTTTGCCCCCTTTTTGGTGCACCGCAAATATGACTCAATCTGCATTGAGGCATTGAGATTTATGACTACCGTCCAGCACATTTTAAATTCCACATATTCAATTAATTCTATCGTCAAAGCCGGTATTAAATCAAGTGTAAGTCAATCAAATTTAATCGTTTAATCTAACATATATATGGTTATAATATTATTGTTCCGACCTGCAATGGTATTGCAATGTAAACAGACATGTACGATTAGGGTTTCTCGGTCTGAGATTGTAATTCGATCGTTTAGTTTCGCCTTCAAAAATAGAAAGCTTGTGCTATTTCGAGGACATTTGATATTTCCGAGAAATACAGTGCGGTAAATAGGTCACTGGTTATTCCGTACAGCCTATGTCACGATCGTGTGTTATGGTGCTTGTGCAATAGCAGAAGTCCATCATGAACTTCTGGCAATAGTGATAGTGCTATAGCCCGGACGTCTTTAATGCGCGGATGTCGGATAGCACAGTGGTAAATTTAACAGACCTATGACAGAAGGTAAATGTACGTTTCATTACTATGCTTATCGCATCAGCTTACGCTTTCATCTTGGGACCTTCATCTATTAGACTAAATTCACTCATTTATCCATTGGTTAAATGGGCCCTGTTTACACAAAGTCTTGACCAGGCTCAAAATCGCTTAACTTCGCTGATTTTACAAGAACCGGTGTGTCGTGATATGGCGTATCAGGGAACCTTCAAAAGTCACAGTGAAACATACAGCCAAGGGTTCCCGATGGGCATGACGGTGCACTCGCTGAGCCATCAATAAATAATAAAAAAAATAATTATAAATCAGATTTTCATCAGAATTCGGTCAGCTCAGAACCTGCTGGTAACAATGCCCTAATGCACGTTCATGCCAAAAATAAAGGTTTTAATGTCAATGGTTCTCCTTATTTTGCCGACGAAAGGATTCGTATGGACTCACTGACTCATTACCGGACAATTTGCGATCTGTAGCCTACTTCGTAGGAATATTCCATTTCATTTGTTCTCAGCTTATAGATGTAATGTCTCCTCAATCCCGATTTTGCATTATTGGGGCAATTTACCCCGATGTGTGCACTCGTTACCTTCAAGTTGACTTATAAGTACCGCGGTATTGGTGCATTATCTCGTATCGCCAATATGGATTAGTAGGTTTATGGCAACCGATATGATTCGTGATTTACAATAAAAATGCATAAATGTTCGTGATTAATCATTTATTCATGAAAAATGCAAATTATAACTTAAGTGAAATATTCACTTGATGACCCTTAGAAAATTAATACGCGATCATAAGGGTCACATCGCCCAGAAATGTTTCATATCAGTGTCCTCTATAAAAATAAAGTGGTGGTGCTCTTACTCTATTGGTTTGAACGAAACTTTAAAATACGCCTTCCACAGGAATCTAATTGTTGAGTTCTGTGAAATTTATAGCAATGAAAATCCATGTCACCCTTCCCCGTCCGGAAAGATACGGTTAACGGTACCTGGCCTGGGCGATTTGTGGCCTAATCATGCATGGGGATGGTCAACTCTGCCTCATCCCCCTAAATATTGTTCCTATCCCTTGGCTAAGCGTCAAGCTCTACAGGAAAATGAAAACAATCCAAGCTGGCCACTCGTCACAGTGACGTCATATACAAAAAGTCCATTTTGGGGTTGATTTGGGGGTTTTTATTTTTATTTTTGCTACTTCCCCGACATAATAGATTAGACAATAATTATCTGATGTGAAATAAAGTAATTTGGGGTACTTTTATGCCTGAAAAAGCAAACACAAATGAAGAAAAACGAAGAAAACGCAACTTTTCAGTGACGCACTCAGGGCTGCCATTTTGAGTTTCCCCATGCTCGCAGGGATATGCTGGTAGGCTCAAAATGATCCCAATTTAATATGTCATCAGGGTGGTGAGTGCCAGCTATTAATACGTTGTTGTTTCGGAGATAGCGTGGAAAGTTTGGTAGTGGGCATAATACCCCCCCCCCCCGCCCCTCCTGGGCTGGTAGGGTTAAATCGACGAATTTCTTTCATAAGATCTAAATAAGGAGAAACTATTACGCTCAAATAGTTGAGTTTTCGTCGTTTTTCTCCATTTGTGTGTATAGTGCCTCTTTCCATTTTTTTTTTTTTTTTTTTTTTTCGTAATGTGACCTTCATAGTGCACTTATTGACCCCTGTGAGACCCTTGTGCCCGGTCTGAGAATGTGACCACCACCCTGGGAGTATTCGGGGACATACATGTAGTCGATTTAACATGGCTGTTGCTATTACTCTCTCGGGTTGAACGAAACTTGAAAATACGCCTCTTACAGAAATCTGCATCTAGACTAAACGCTGTTATAGCAATTAATGTGTTATTTCATTGACTTTGGCCTGCTCACGTGTTGCGTATTTCACCATGAATGGCTATAGAACTCAGCAAGCAAAAATCTTCTCTTTTTCAGAGAAGCCATTATTATTTGAACATATCGATGACGGTCAAAAATACAACAAAATCAGAAGCCGTTACTATGCCATTTTATATAACACGAATAGAAGTTCCCCACTCCATCTTTCACCACCCTATATGCGTCGCACGGCATCATGTGGGTGTCGGCAAGGAATGTTATCAGGATAGTGCAATTTTGAACATCTAGATACATTGTGAGATATTTCTGTGTATTTCAATTTCAAGATTTAAGAATTTTACTGGCCAGAATAAATGGAAAGCGTTAAGATCTCACATGTATATGGAATTATGATGACGTTGGGAATTTAAGTAATGTGACCTTGTCCCCGGATGCCATAAGACAAACAAATTGGGAAATATAACCGATTTTCTTTCAATCTGAATGGATTCCTCTGTTAGAATACGATGGTGTGTAGATATTCCAGACTCTCAAATGATCGACGGCGATATAATGTGGGTATGTATGAGATTATGTAAGTTATTTAGACTACTATAATATACGTGCGAAATATCACTGTTTCCGATTTTCTGCAAAACTTTCTCCATACTCTTATTTTTCCGTTTTCACTAAAGAGATGCATTTGACAACACACAGAGGTACCATCAACCTGTAAACGATCAAATATATTATTGGTAGGTCCAACGTAATGAATTCCGCTTGTTGACCATTCCGGTAGTAACTCTTTGGATGAATTACATATTTCTGTGCGGCTGAAAACAAGCATTAGTTGTTCTCTTCGGTCATAAGTAGTTCTAAAAGCTTCAACGAAACCCTGTACAACTATATGTTTCCTGAATGGACATACTCGTGCCATTAAGGAAATGCAAATGAAGCGATATGCAAGAGGTGCGAAAACTTGACGTGTGGCGAATAATATAACATGAATTGCAGGCAAGCACCTAAAAGGTGCGTGGACCCCTCAGTCTGTTTTTATTTTGGTCAAGTAGGATCAGGGCTGCATCTAGAGCCAATTTAGTTCCGGAAAACGTATGGGCGCCCAAAACTCAAATGAAACAAAAAACGAAACTGTTGTTGTTCAATTTGAAAGGATTTCTGAAGGAAATATTCTTAGAAAAAGCTTCTGGAAGCCTCAATATCGATCCCATTGCATATCTGGGTATTGAATTTCATGTTAATAAACCTCTGCTTTGTGAATGATCACAGGTTCTTTGTGCCTAAATTCACTAAAAAAAACTGGACCCTCAATAATGAATTACAAAAGGGAACTGGGAGGTTGGGATCGTCGGATCCAGCAAAAAATCCCTGGATACAGCCTTGCGGATACAGTTTGTGTGGTTTCTGTAATGTATATAATAGACTGTTTTCACGTGAGTGGTGTGCTGGGATTACAGCATGCAAGAAAGTGTAGCTTTATCAGTGGTAATTTATGCATTGCACAAGTGAGATAACAAGTTAATGGCATAGAATCACAATGATTGACACAAGCCCACCATTATCATTATTTGGGTTGGGGGTGGGGGAGGCATAAGCTCCAGGTATGCAAACTGGTTCAAATTGCACAGAGTCCGGCTAAAATGGGCTCTCCTTATCACTCGTTTTAAATTATTTCCAAGGTACAGTCACATGTTTGGTGACAAAAATTGAAGCATTATGTTGTACCAGTTAAATGTGTGGACACAAATATGGTTCATGCAAAAGTTTTATGATAAATCATATGATGTAGAATACAATGATTTTACAGCAAAATTGAAGAAAAATGTTGTCCTTCATGTAAGGCGACGCGAAATTCAAACTAACAGGGGTTCGATACTGCAGGGATTCCCCTGCCAGTTATTTCATATACTTCTGAAATAAAATATGATTTGTGCAGAAGCTTTCGGATAAATCGATGTAGCAAAATTGGAGAAAAATGTTGTTCTTCATTTAAGGCGACGCGAAATTCAAACCTTGGGTTCGATGCTGCGAGAACCCCGCGCCGGTTATTTCCTCTTGTACTTCTGAAATAAAACAATGTTCCAAACCTGTTATTACTATAAAGGAATAAATTTAGGTGATTCTGCATGTGTGTGTGAAAAAACAATGTACACTGCATCTCATACATATTACATGAAGCTGAGAAGCTGTGGATAGGAAAAAGTCCAATAACATTTAGGGTCCCAAGGGTGGGGAAATCCTCCCGAGGGTAGTGCATAGGTTGAACAAGTGTAGCATGTAAGCTCCCAGATAAATGGGAAATAAAAGGGGAATAAATGGAAATAAATTGAATCTTGAATGGACCAGGCTTTCTTGAATCAGGTAACCTTCAAAAGTCACAATGAAACATCCAACAAAGGGTTCCCGAGGCGCATAGATAACAGTGCAAAAGATACGCCATCAATAACTAATAAAAAAAAAATAATTAAAAATCATGAAATCATCATAGCCATCTGAAAATCTAATCATTTCATCAGTGTACATTCAGGAAGCTCTCACCAAAGTTTGGTCAGGCCCGACTTGATAGATCGGCTGATATTCAGCGGACAAGAACATGCTGATGGGCATAGCTAACAGTGCAAAAGCTGAGCCATCAATAAATAATATAAAAAAAATAATTAAAAATCATGAAATCATCATAGCCATCTGAAAATCTAATCATTTCATCAGTTAACATTCAGGAAGCTCTCACCAAAGTTTGGTCAAGCCCGACTTCATAGATCTGCAGATATTCAGCGGACAAGAATATGTTGACGGACGGACGGACGGACGGACGACCGTACATGGCAACGACAAGACCCCGCAGCCCTTTGAGCTGAGGGGTAAAAAGCAACTATATGTCTCTAAAGGAAAACATCCCTAGGCACCTCACATTCAGACCTTAGAATACAGTAGATTCACTGACATAGCCTAGGTATCTCAGCCGCGCTTTTATTGCATATGTTCATGTGGAGACAATGAAGTATCCACACGGCCCCTAGCACCAGCTTAAGCGAAATTAGATACGCTAGCACGGGAGCTGTGATGACAGGCCAGCTCAAACAAATAACTCATCTGATGTTAATGGATGAGCATCGAGGAAGTCTGATGGAGTAAAACGCCTCGACATGGGGTAAACCTGACAAATGCAAGAAAATCCAGAAAAACTAACCTCTAAGTTATTGTCGACTAAACGTCACGTAGACTGTACAAGGACGGAGATGTTATTGTCGTCAAATCGTAACGTACATCCATAAATTGCTATCGTTAATCGTAATGTTTTCATCTGGAGCTATCCACTCCCACATCTATATATGCGTATAAAAATCAATACAATCATTTCCAGAGTCCTTCATATAAGTGGTAAAGGGAAACTAAAATGGAAAAAAACTTGCCAAAACAGAGGTATATGATTGCCAATTATCTTCTGCAATTTTTACGAATGATGGCGTAACCTCTTCTATATAATACTCAGGAATCTGATTTTTACTGCAATATATTAACTGCTTCTCTGCTAAATGCATGTGACTTCAGGACATGGAAACCAAAAGTTTTACAAAAATAGATTAAAAAACGAGTGGTACACGCAATTCATCTCAAAAACATAAACAATTAGAGCATTGTCGTGAACATACTAAGTAATTAAAATTGCGTAACCTATGTAATTCCCAAAATCAAGCCATTACTGACTATATTAGTCCAAACAGGAATAATTGTACAAAAACAAACTGATATTAATGTATGATGTTATACATTAAAAATGTAGTACATGTAAGTTTCAAAGAGATCAAAGGTACACCTTTGGAAATATAACAACATGAGTTATTAACTGTGGCTGACTTGATGATTACGTCGTCAAAACGCATTTGCACAAAAATAAATCACGAATAATATATTTTGCACCTTAAACTCCAATATCTCTGCTACCGTCAGTTGTCCACATGTCGTCAAAGACGTTTTACCCTCGAATTTTAGCCCCTCCTGATCCAGGGTAATTCTGATTCGCATTTAACAATTATTGAGGCGGGTAATATTTGTTGAGCATTGCTACCTAAAGCCTGTTCATGAATAATTCCACCTGTCTATTACCATGATCACGATGAATCCTTTATTCACAGGGTCAAGTTACAGATATCGGTACTTTCGAAGATCTTAACGACAAAGGTGTGGAACTATCACAGTATTTGTCAGGACACATGAGGGAGAACGAGCCTTCCATTGGCGACAGCGCCCCCGTCAAATTATGGGTGCGTCTGAGAATAAGAAAATATCATTTGAAATATTTTAATGTAGGTTTGTGGAGTGGAAACTTGGAGTAGCTAGAGGACGTTCATTTTCCTGCTCATGGTTTTGTCTTTTTTTTTCAAAACAAGCTGAATTGAATTTCCTAACAAAAGAACCCAACCATCTCAAAATGGTAACAAAATGATAGGACTGACCGAAAAGTTGACATTATAGATTCAACGGTTGGAGGTGTGGTGCAAAGTGCTCCCAAGGTTGAAAATTATGCCTGTGGAATGCCCCATAATTCACTCTTGTGAACTTGGCTAATAAATAAACTTCCAAAAATATTCCCTACCCCCACTCCATTTCTCCACTCCTTCTGCTTCTTGGACATAGGACTGGATAGCCTCAGTTCATCTGTTATACCGCTAATATTTTCATATCCAGCAAGAACTATATGTGTTTAGTATTATAAAGCAAAATGGAGAAAATTTGACCTCCGGAAGTTTGATTTATTGAAGGAATAAGCAAGAAAATATTCAAATCACCCTATGCATTCAATGTTATGGCTTTTATACATGCATTTGGCTGTCATATTTTTTTAACGAGTATGGTGACCCCCATTTTTTCATGGATCATCTTCTCTCAACCTCTAGAAATAAGCGTCCTCTACTGCCTTAACTCATTGTGGTGGACTTCTTAACTTACCAAAATGCCGCCCTCATAAGTTCCTAGTGGCGTCATCTTACCAGAACCTATTCGTCCACTGATTGTTCTTGAATAATATATTCTGTTTAATATAGCAGAGAAACGTAATATTGTGCAGCATGAAGTATTTTCATGTTCTTGTAAACCAGAAAATACACCAAAAAACACGGACAAGGAACATCGAGATCGCATGCCCTTCGTGGCTGCTTTTTCAAATTTTCCATAATTCTTTGCGTCTGGTAGTACGCAAATGGTTCAATGAAAACGATTGTTTTCTTTAATTTTCATTAATATATATATTTGTTTTAAAAAAACATAATGGAATATATTATGCAGACAGACACGGACACAGATGAAACAGAGGAAGACGATGATAAAGTTATAGGAAGGGGCTTTTGGACGGTTTCCAAGGAATATTTCGAAGCTGGAAGAGGCTGGTTGATTTTTCCGTTGTACCTGGCGTTAGCTATTGGTAGTCAGGTAAACATACGTATTTATTCTTCTATCACAGTTGTTCTTGTTATGCAAACTTTCACAGTTCTGCACCTTTAAAGTTCTGTACCACTCAGTGTCGTTCAGTTTCAGATTGGTAACCTGTAGGTAAGCTTAAAATACTGAATGGAAATTTTAAGCTTGCTATCGTAAGAACGGGATTGAAGAGTACTGTGCAGTTACCAATCAGTTAGCATGTGACAGAAACTGACAGGTTCTTTTCAGTTACATACTAGTAACCACCGCGAACTAAACCTTGCAGTGCCGTGCTGTTCGTACTTGAAGGTTACAGTTATGATTAGAGGTTACGGATCATAGTGCTATTTTGGAGAAAACGTTTACAGAACGTGGAGGTTTTATCATCTCGCCAATGCGACCCGTGCTCGAATGTGCAGAACATATGGACTGTGTCGTCTCTCTCACTGCTCCGTGCCCCATTGTAACCCCAGTCTGCCGAAGATGGGAATCTAGACATCAAGCCAGTACTACCTTTACATCGGTTCGTCTTATTTTGTATTTCTTCACACGTATCAGGATGAACGTTTAATTAGGTATTTTGATGCCAAATATGTTTTCACTTGTATTAATTTGTTCTAGGTACTTCAAGTATTAACGGACGTCTACTTAGCTCAGTGGTAAGTGTAAATCATAGATTTAGATCATTTTCGTGCGTTTCTTCATCGAAATATGCCATAACTTGAACGGCGAATATCGTGAACGTATGCAGGGCTGCATTTTTCAAATTTAACAATAATTCTTTACTCCTGGAATTATGTAAATATGCTATTGCATTCGCTTCCTTGCTTAATATTGTTATAAGATTACACTATATTCCTACGAAGTAGGCTACAGATCGCAAATTGTCCGGTAATGAGTCAGTGAGTCTGTCAGTCAGTCAGTCCATCCGAGTCCTTTCGTCGGCAAAATAAGGAGAACCGTTGACATTAGAACCTTGATTTTTGGCATGAACGTACATTAGGGCATTGTTACCAGCAAGTTCTGAGCTGACCGAATTCTGATGGAAATTTGATTTATAATTATTTTTTAAATTATTTATTGATGGCTCAGCGAGTGCACTGTCATGCCCATCGGGAACCCTTCGCTGTATGTTTCACTGTAATTGTAATTGTTTTTATGAAATAGGAAATGCTAATTTTTCATCATTTGTTAGTGCATTTATCTACACTGCTATTACCATCTTGCCAGCCTCAATACACACAATTCAGTATATTGTTATAGATATATGTAAACCGTGGCCTTTAACGTGTATCCTATTTCACATCCAAACATTTCATCACAGACCACATTAGGCTTCAAATGCAGGTCAAATTGCCCACTGGTGATGAAATATCCTACATCAACCAATTAAGTCAGCCTGGTGCAATAACCCAGCAGAAGAAAGAAAGATGTGGTATCATCCTTCAGATTAGTCTACACAGGTGTGAGCAACAATGATAAAAGTTTACTGAGGGTGAAACAAAGCCATGACGGCATGTTTAAAGGGTCTTAATTTATTTTCTTTGGGTAGAATTTAACTAGATAAAGTAACTTTGATCATGATGTGAAAATATGAGCACATACTTTGAGGTTTTTTTTGTACCTCTTGAATATTGACTATATATCACACTGGGATATAATTTAAACAAAAAATTACATGTGTAAACTAAACATGTCTAAATTTTTCTTGCCCTTTCAAATCTTGATCCATTTTGATTCCTTGATTAGGGAATACAGAATCACTGCCACGGAGTGTGTTGGTGTGTCACAGCAATGCAATCCCGATTCACACAACGAAGCTGAGGTGTTTTTTTGTTTATCAATGAAGAAAATCACCGATCAACAGTCATAGAATATAATGTGAAACAAGAAAACCGGAATAGTACATTCATCAGATTGCCGATACCCAAAATGTGTTGTCTCATATATCTAGATAGCAACGTGATGTAGAGACGCTATTTATTCATCTTTGTAGATCTTTTTTTTAGATGACGACTCTATAACGAATATTATGGATTAAGAATACAGATCAGCGATACGGATTTGATATTTCTGGAACATCATGATGTCTTGCCGACATCATTGAAAACTGTTGACCGCTTCTCTCTTGCAAGAAACAAACATGTATACTATGATTGTCTTTTTGAATTTGGTGCTAATACTGTTATGTGGAAAATGGAATAGGTCTTTGGATTATGGACGAGGATATTCTCTAATGGACGACGGCTGGATTATGAATGACGGACTAGACGCTTGTAATGCTCAGGAGAATGGCATAGAATCATTATTATCTTGTGCAGAGAAGGTGTTGGTCTTGAGTTGAATTACCGTAAACTACATAAATTCCACCTTTCTACTACAGAGTATTATATATAAAAATTTGCTGTATTGTTGGGAAAATAATGCGATTCAAAAAGTTGTTTTGATCCTGGTCAAGGGCACTAAAAACCATTAAAGAGATGTAAAAGTGTTTTCACACGTAAAGTTTGAAATCTACTGAACTTTTTATTATTCAATCTGTTTCCTTTAGTTAAGAAATTGTAAAATTAAATCGGCGATCGTTATTTATTTTTGGAATGAAGGCGCATTAGGAGACTGTTACCAACAAGTTCTGAGCTGACCTACTTTTGATGAAAATTTCTGGTGATTTTTGATGAAAATCACTGGCGATTCTGACTTGGGCGGTGCCCATTTTAATATAGGCAGGATTTCAACTGGGGGTGGAGATTTCCAAGAGTTCAGTTCGCGTTCGAGTCCTAATGCCTACTCTACTTCGTAGGCCCTGTGACGTTAGTCACACTGCTCACGTTGTATATTCTGCACTCAAATATAACTAATAATATCGGGAAATTATTCCGATATGCGCCCTTGCAGAATGCTAAGATATACTGAAATTTTATTTGTGAGGCCAACGTCCGACCTAACGTGGAACTAGAGAGTGTGGATGGTGGGGGCGACGGCGGCGGTGGAGGTTGCAACAGGATGATATATTTGAGATTTGACCGCTAATCCATGTTTGTCAATGCATACCTTATGCTCCTATTTGCTCTCTTCCAGGACTCAGTCAATCGGGCAACAAATAAACAACAACTCCAACGATCTAAAGAATATTAATACATCCTTGATATGTGCGGATAATACAACAGACACGTTGGCAGTCGGTATGGATATATCCAATCTTTCCCTATGTGAAGCCAATGAAGTATTGCATACGACTGTAGGTGTCTCGCAGTTTCTCTTCTTAATTTTCATTGCGGGTAGCTTGATAGCAGCTATACTAGGAGGGCAGACCTTAACGTCATTATTTCTCTCGGCGAGTCAGAGGCTGCACGATGAAATGTTTCCTGCTGTCTTGGCAGGAAAGATGAGGTTTTTCGACTCCAATCCTCTGGGTAAGTGTTTATTCTATCATTATAATCTCGTTCACCACAGTTTTAGACGTCTGCGATATAATAATACCTGCTATACGTACTCATTTGCTATTTTAGCAGTAGGAGACTCTCTGTCATGCCCACAAGCGATCAAGAATAGATCTACAACTCATCCATCCATCCTCAATATTCTAAACTTATGTGAGTTGAACAACAGTTTAATATTGTAATTTGCTGGCTACATAGTCGTGTTGACATCGCAGGAAATGATGCTGATGCGAAGGCCAAGGCAGCACGAGATGACGAGGTTAACCAGCATGGGATCCCGTATAGCGATTTTAGAACTTTGGTCTGTGTCTATATGAGAAAGCTATTTAATCTTTATGGGATACTGAGGTTTGCTAAAAGCTTCATAAGTTTAAGTAAGCTGTAGGTTATACTCCTCTTTTCAGTCAGAACCATTTTGATCGCCCTATAACCAGGCGGTATCGAATCGGCCATTTACGACTGACTTCTAAACTGACTCCATGTCATGAGAAACTCAGTCAAACATATTTTGATCGACCGAATAGATTTTAACACTGTAAGATTCTTTTGATCGAGCAGCTAATTTAGAATTTTTTTGTCGTGTAAAAGAGGAACTGATTTTAGGTGATTTGATAAAATGTATATACAGATTTTAACGTCTGGTTTTGATCACTTTTATAACTGTCTAGATCACTTTTAAATTGTCACTTTTTTACTTGTTTTGTTGGCATACTCAGATGAGAATTTTTGTTTGATCAGCACTATATAGGTGAAATATAGCTGAACACGACGTTAAACCATAATTCTCACTCTTTCTCTCTCTCTAGGAGTAGGCCTCTCTCTCTGTCTCTCTCTCTCTCTCTCTCTCTCTCTCTCTCTGAGTAGGCCTCTCTCTCTCTCTAGGAGTAGGCCTCTCTCTCTCTCTCTCTCTCTCTCTCTAGGAGTAGGCCTCTCTCTCTCTCTCTCTCTAGGAGTAAGCCAAAAGTCTCTCTTGGAGTTAGGGAAATACGTCGAAGGGCTCTGATACTTCAATGCAGTAGGTCTCAAAGGAGCACCTTTTACTTTGTTCTTTCAATTAAAGTGGTGGAATTTGATAGACGATCAGATACATATATATGGTTAATTAAAATAAGCAGGTATATTTAAACTATTCTGTCGAATTGTAGGAAGCATACTGAACAGATTCTCTAGAGATATTGGATTCATTGATGGCGCACTCCCACTGAGAATCTGGGTTTGTTTCGTGGTGAGTTATAGGCTTCTCATTTCTCATCATGAATAATCGTCTGGGCCGCAGAAGTTATGTTTGGATTTTCCTCGCTTGGCAAAGAGGAAAATATTGAGTTGTACTTATGCGAAGGGTACTGGTAGTTTACACAATTAGAGAGAAAATAAGAATATCAGTACTCGTTTTAACTCAATTATTGATCTTGGCAATACATTTTCTTGATCACTAACGTAATAAACTATTGGATAACCTTCAGGAACCATAATAATAAAGTTGATATTTTGTTTGTGATCCTTGACCTACAAAATCATAATTGTTATTGACGTATGCATACTGAAATATCAGCCTGGAAAATATTACGATGGTCAGCTGCATAAAACTGAATATATGCTTTATCAAAATGTGAACCTGGGCGTATTTTATTATTGATGAACATTTATATGGATGATTTTTTCTCGTAGGACACTTCAATCCAAAATCATATTTTTGCACAATATATTAGAAGTTTGTTGATTTGATAGAACCAAGTTTGATTTTGGTTTGATGTATCATATTTTCGTTACAAGAGAATATTCTCCCTAGATATTCATCAAAAAAGTTGAGGAAGTACATTTTGATGAATCCTCAATTCATTTTTATGCAACTGGCCATATATTTTTTTCGGGCTGATATTTCAATGTGTATACTCTAAGAAATATATGATTTTGCAAGCTTTGGATTGCAAAAAACAGCTTTATTACCGTCACACGCAAAAGAGCTTTTTGCAATGTAAACGTTACATCATTTGCAAAAATAAAATCATTTTCTAAGTCGATAATATGCTCAAGATGTAGACGTCATTGCCCTCGATTGAAATTATCATGCACCCATACCATGGATAAATTTTCTGGAACATGCAATAAAAGTTTTTCTAGTAATGAACATCCTCTGAATATGATTCAAGTAATAGTGTGGAAGTCATGTTTTCTTGTTATAATTGCTCCAGTGAACTGAGCTACACGTTAAATGACAAATTGTGTTGTATTTTCCTAGTAAAAAAATATGAGATTCGGTACTTCTCAATATATTCTTCTTTTCTGCTTCAGTGTATTACACTGTCGAGAATCGCATGACTTTTACTCGAATAGTGATATTATAATGGGAATCCTTAAATATTGCTAGAAATATGTCGCGCTATTATTTTTAGAGAGATGCTTGAGTGATGTTTTGGAAATAATTCAACGAGGAACATTTTGATTTTTGACAAATTGTTCTATAAACAGGCAAGTGTTCCTTTTGTGGTGATGTTAGCAGTAGTGTGTTATATAAATCCTTGGATGTTGCTGGCAATGTTCCCGTTCATCGCCTTCTTGATCCTGTTCAGATGGTTTGCAGTGCAGACGATCAAAGAAAGTAAACGATTAGAAGCAGCTGGTAGGTTTACACTTTTGCTACATGATGTTCTTGTTCCGGTGGGTCGGCTGTAAAACTGAATTATGTTATTTACTTGTTCCTTTTGTGTCATCTATTGTATGTAAGGGAAGACAACTCCTGCTAGCACAAGATAGACTGACTCAGTTTGACAGCTCGGTGGAATTAACCTGCAATTACACTGGAGAGTCGTTTTGAAGACGAAAGCGACTCTCACTAAGAACTTTGTGTCCAGTTAGGGCCATATTCTCCAAATACGACATTCACTAAATTGAACTGAATATATATATTGCTTCCAATTTGATTTGAAATTTTAGGTATGCTAGAATACTTTTCCCGTATTCTGTCTGTTCAAATTGAAAGTAGGTTCAACTTAACTGGTCTTTTTTGGACAATTATGTATCATACGTGATTTTGTCCAGTTACATTAACGAAGCTGAAAACGTGCTTTATATTGAGGTATTTCCAAATAGAGTATTTCAGGCATTCTTTTTACTTTCATTTCGTTTTTCATAAAACGACGTGTTACATTTTGATTGATTGTCATTTTCTGATACTGCTTGTCTGCCAAACACCCAGTAAAACTCAACTCGTTTCTCGTCGGAGCGGTTACTAGAACCAGTAGCGACACCTCGAGGCGGAATATGCCTTGTTTAACTGTGGAGACTGGGTATGAACGTTCAATGTTTACGAGCGTTTCCAATATTCCTTGGAATCCACAGACACGAGGCATTGTAAAATATTTAGCTCATAGCAATATATGATGAATATATTTGTCTTTTCAGATCGAACTCCGATATTTTCGCTCCTTTCGGACACGCTAGCCGGCCTCCAAACAATACGGGCTCTGTCAGTAGCTCCAAGATTCATCCAAGAATTCGACGCACGCCAAAATCGCCACAGCGCAAGCTGGTTCCTCTATGTGTCAAGCGACCGATGTTATGGATTTTACTGTAGTTTAACTGTTGCTATTTATATGATCGCCATCGTCTTTATATCCATTCATATTGGAAAAGGTACGTATGTATATGTTATCTTCCTTTGTGCTGTCTGGTAGCAAATATATCGGCTGAGCCAAGTAAAATATCGTATGAGTTAATCAGGTGGCTTATGACAGCATTTCTTCAATATTGCACAAATTGCACAAACAACGAAAGTGGTCCGAAAATTCGTTCACAAAATGGCTTATTTTTATAATATAATATGACGTCACTATGACATCATCCTAGAGGCCAGCTTGGATTTTGTTACATTTTCAGGAAGCGCTGAAAGTGTTGCAAGTTTCAACTTCCTAGCCTAAAGGACAATGAAAATAATGAAATGAATAACTATTCTTTCAACGACAATATTCACCTTTTATGCCCTTTTGGGGGCCAGACGTCTTCACATGGTCTACAGCAAGGAACAGACCTTCTGATACTGTTCTGTGTGCTTCAAGTGAATAAAGTATTTTGGACCAGCCGATCACGATTTTTTTCTACGCTACCTGAATAAGTGGGATATTATATGCGAAAATTTGATCACCAATTAATTAATGTATATAGAAACATCGAGATAGAAAGATAACAGTGTCCTGATCTGAAGTTCAAAGTCAATGAAAATTTCCCCCGTGTTCATTTCATCGCACGGCCTGTAAGCCTTCATCAAATGTCATCTTTACAAAGTGTGTGTGTATGTGCTCATAAAATATTACTAAATTGTTCCATCCACATATATTAATAAAAATTGTAGGTCTACTACTTCCGGGTCTAAGGGTGTTAGAGAATTTATAAACGTTCATATAATCTGTCACAACAATAATAACGTAAATTTTACATATCAATTTTACAGCCCAAGGGTAAAAGAGGGTTAGGTTAACAGTCAAGGGATGTTTATTTGCTGATGTTTACATGTCTGGTCAGCCAGTACAACTGCAGAATGTCTATCCGCTAACGACTACATGTGACTCTATCGATAGGATAGCTTCGAAATATTTCTGCAAATTCGATTTATTCTCATTCATCAAATGTTATATATGAGTTTCCTTCTATTTCGATAACATAATGTACATTTACGTTCACGAAGCAACTAAGTGAACCGATGCTAAATTAGGTTTTAGTTAGAACGAGTTATATTTTCAAGTATGCCATATTTAAAGTATGTCCAGATATAGCGCGTTTTCGGTTGTATTGTCCAGGAAACATAATCAAAACATCCCAATATCTGTTTTTCTTGAAACTCAAATACTTAGATAAAGGACTGGACATTATTAATTTACCTAGAATTCTGAATGATCCGTAGGTACACACAACGTTGTACACACCTATTTTAACCACCTTGCATTTCATATAAGTATACTAAATCTATAGCCAACAAAATATTCAATTGCTCTAATGCTGTCAAGGAGTTTGACTGGAACTTACACACGTCGGCAGGCTACAGTTGTGATTGTAATTATTTTATTATAAATTTTATTTATACATCATGCAAACATATTGTGACTGATAGCATTGCTATGGTGAGTAATAAGGAGTTAAGAACACTCCTGATGACGGGAGCTAAATATAGAGAGCCGAGGAGAATAAACCTGAAGGCCGACCAGAAGATAGTCCTTTCTGCATTGGAACAGTACGTTATTGATTGATCTAAACGAGAAAAAGTTGAACCTACAGTACTCGATGATTGGCTGGACCTCACCAAGAGCAAGGTGGTTGAAACAATTCACCATATTGACAGAAGTACCCTCCCCAAAGCAAAACAAGTAGTGAGAAACCTCAGTTAGGAAGTTCTAGCAAATCTTCACAGTAAATTCGTCATAGTCCCAGCAGACAAAGCTCCAAATAATATAATATTCATATGTAAATATTACTATTACCAGGGGCTGGTTAAGGAATTGAGTGTAAACATATCATCAAATACATCTACTTACTCTCAAACTGCATCTACTCTGGAAGATTTATTTAAAGTGAACGTAAAGGCTGAGGCAACATGCACTCTGTGGGAAAGAACTACAATGAAAGTATCAGACAGCAGCAGCAAATATTTTTGGGGATTTTTTTGCACCGAGTAGGAACGAAATTATCTCTGTTGTATTATTGTTCCCCGGCAGCAGCCATGTTGGCTATCTCACCTCAGAGCAGTGACGTCGTATCACCTTGGGAGCTCTCTACTTCGTGGAGTTAGAAAGCGCAGTAAGCACGTAAACATGTTATCGAAGACCCAGATTT
Source organism: Hanleya hanleyi (assembly GCA_036873755.1). Classification (NCBI taxonomy): domain Eukaryota; kingdom Metazoa; phylum Mollusca; class Polyplacophora; order Lepidopleurida; family Hanleyidae; genus Hanleya; species Hanleya hanleyi. The sequence continues at coordinate 17,755 of JAVTVY010008442.1, forward strand.
CAACACTTCGTATAATATGCCTATCTCGCAGTGTCTCTGTCCCGTCAAACGGTAATAAAATTATTTTTACCTCACTTAAAAGTTCAGAACTTCCACACTCTGACGTTTCTGAATCGATGTTGTTGATCTCGGTGTCTTTGATCTACGATGCGACAATTCTGTTGGGATTGCATCTTCTTTAATTTCCTTCGCCTCCTGGCTCTCCTGCTGGGCGTCAACATCAGCCTTCCGTAGAGGTCAGGTTGAAAACATTCGGCTTTAAAATAGACCGAAAACAGCACAGATTTCTCGGTTGGAGTACAGTCCCGTCTGCCGATGTTGTGCAGCCACTGTTCAAGAAGATCCGGCTTCCCTAACGGGAATCTGTGTAATGATAACTTATCCGACTGTAGCGGTAGCAGAGGAGAACCCGAGACGGATGTATTTTGCTTGCCATCACTGCGCCCTGACAAGTTTCAGCTCGGTAAACACTTGCTGGAGACACGCAACACAGTCAAAACACGCTTGAAACAACCGAGTCCTCCACCTCCGCCATTACAATTCGTGTTACAGCAAAGCTACAACAAAGTGATACTACGTCACAGGAAAATATCACGTGCTACAAGGAAGCGTTTTCATTGGCGCAAGGCTACTTAATAGACGAACATGGCCGACCCCAGTCGATTGTTGCACCAGTCAATTATTCCGGTGTTTGGAATTATTTTTTCGGAAGAGAAAAAATCACAAAAAATATTTGTTGCTGCCATCTGATACTTTTAATATAGTTCTTCCACATAACGTGTGTGTTGTCACAGCCTTTACGTTCACTTTAACAATCACAGAACGTTTCTCAGGGAAAGAGGTATTTGTCTTCCAACCAATAATAAGGACATAACAAAAGTATACTGGACTCCCAAAATGAATAAATCACCATACAGAGCTAGATTCATAGCTGGTTCTAGAAGCTGCACCACCAAGCTTCTTTCAACCCTATTGACGAGGGCCCTTCAGGAAGTAAAAGCATTTTGGGAAAGGTATTGTGTCACTATTTCTAAAACTCTGGCGTTGAATGTATGTGGATATCGAAACACTACATTTTTTGACGGAAGAAGTTGATGCTAAAGATCTCACACAATACAGACATATATCCACATGGGATTTCTCGACTCTCTGTGCTAATATCCCTCATCAAGACGTTATTGATCTTCTAAGTTCATTAATAGTATCTGTGTTCGAGAAAACTGATCGCAGATATAATAATGTCAGAAGACATCAAGCATTCTTTAGCTTTACTACATACAGGGCGTACCTGAGATACAACACATATCACGAATCGTTAGATTCTTGGTATGTGATTTAGAATAGGTTAACCGGAAGATTATACTGTGAAGTCATGTGGCTCTGTCAGTATGTCGGCACCTCTTCCCACTTCCCTTATATGTGTTGTAATCATTTATGGGATGTTTCCTTGTTTATAGAGTTGCTTGGATTTCTTATTAAAAATATCTATGTGAAATTTGGCAACTCAATATATTAACAGCATATTGTTATTCCATTGGGTACTAATTGTGCACCCCTGTTGGCTGTCCGATATCTGTCTCTTATGAATATGCCTATATGTAGGCGTCTTCAAAAAGAGATTAATTCAAAGCCCGTTCTTTCTCATTCACCAAACGCTATATAGACGATTTTCTCGTTGTAGATAATCGCGATATAAATGCTGCAGTGAAGGATATATATCCACCTTCACTGGATTTGAAGGAAACTACAGCTAGCTCTATCGGCAAATCATATTATGACCTATATCTCTATAAAAATGAAGCGGGCCTTCTCTCCTGTCGACTTCATGACAAAAGCGATGATTACAATTCCGACATCATAAACTATCTCTTTCTGGATAGTAATAATCCAGTGGGACCTGCATACGATGTATACATATCTCGTCTAGTAGCATTTGCTAGATCCTGTGTGAAATGTGACGATTTTAATCAACGTCACAAAACATTATTGAAGAAACTTAAAAAACAGGGCTATGCCACCAAGCGCCTCCACTCAAAAGTTTCTCAAATTTGGCGATACATATCGCATACTGATAGCACAATAAGAGCGTAGAGTGCAAGATGTATGGCGTTACGTTTCGTAACTTGTGTCTAATTCTGCTTAACCCAGGGCTAGTAGCCGTATGAACCCATGTATTTCTCATCCTCATTTCCATGGTGCTCATATGAACACAATCAAAGCTTGACTGAGATACATCATCTTTCTCTAAATGGCGACTTCACAGCGAATATCATATAGATTAAAAATACTGATCAGCGATACGGATTTGATATTTTTGGAACATCATGATGTCTTGTCGGCATCATTGAAAACCGCTTCTCTCTTGCAAGAAACTAGCCTATGTTTATGTATACTAGGATTATCATTTTGAATTTGGTGCTAATGCTGTTGTATGGAATATGGAAAAGATCCTTGGATATTCTTTAATGGACGACGGCTGAATTATGAATTACAACACATATAAGGGAAGTGACGGATCAGACGTTTCTAATTCCCTTACAGACATCATCTACCAAAATACATTGCTTATCCTCTAACAATGTGTGTCTGATTCCAATCCTCTTCGTCAAATGCGTCATGACGAATATGCACTCAGTTCAACAGTCAAACGTCAGGATTTACATTTTCTGGTGATTATACCTTGTTTTCGCATTTGTAGAAATATCCGGTCTGTTGGTGGGGCTTGTGCTCATCTATATCATAACACTTGTCGAGATGTTTGAAGCATTGATGCGGTCGCTTTGCGAAGTGGAAACCCTGGTAAGATATATACTCTTCAACTTAACATCCAAGAATCATATAACGAGGTAGTAGCGTGATTTTATTTGTTTGGAAATGCTGGACATCATGATGATCTTCGACATTTGCCAAAGGCATTTAAAGTCACGAAGTCTTGAATTTTGTATGGGGACAATTATTATTAGTTAGATTCTTCAATTCGGTATAGCAAACAAGATGAAAACGGGAGAATGATGATGCCGTCGGGTGACGCGATCAAGTGTTCCGTGAAGTCGCGAAAGAATTCGTCACAGTGCGATGAAGGTTCTAAGATAGTGTATGACATCGCAAAGAGTCAAGGCAAGAATGCTGATGCATGTTTTTCGACGTCATCTCAGGCACTGGAGCCAAGTGCAGGTCATGTTTTCCAGAGAATGTCAGAAGGGAAATTTCAAAACCAGTGATACTAAAAATAGGGGTCACAGAAAAAGGTTCATCATAGTTGATCTCAACTACTAAATACGTTTTATCAAAAAAAAATTATATATTTTCATTGACGCTACTTCTTCTTTCAACTCATTAACAACCCAGTATCAATTCCTTGATCACATGACCTGATGATGTTTCCTAGATAAAACAGACCAGAACTGCTGCGCCTTAATATATGCGTATTTAAGTTCGATTCTTGAGATGAATTAAAAGGTCACATTATCCCGAGGATACACTGTTGATTCATAATATTTCGATGTTCGCTGACCCCCCCACCAATATAAACGCTGTCCATATATACGCTTTCGTCGGTTTGAGAGACCATAGACTGGAATCGTAGTCTAATCAGATTTGCGCAAAATCTCAAAGAACTTGTTAAATATATCAATAAGCTAAATAATGTTACCGGCATCAGGCTCACAATCAACCTGACATGCACAGAACCAATACAATTGTTCTTTAACGGGTTTTTCAGTTAACAAGCTGTATCACTACTTTTCAATAATTTTCTATTTTTATCGTTTCTCCCAGATGACATCAGTGGAGAGAGTACTATCTTACAGCCATAATGAACCTGAAGGTGCGAGAGTCTCCTCCAATCCCCCGTCGTCAAATTGGCCGACCACAGGGAATATATCCTTCACAGATGTCTCTCTTCGATACCACAAAAAGGGCCCTTTGGTGCTGAATAACATCTGTTTCGAAATAAAGAGAGGAGAAAAGGTATCCACCGCGAGACAGACGATTTCGTAGTTGTATGATCTTCTAATGATAATTTAATTTTATTTGAAATCAGATAAACGATGAAATTCCTTATTGGCATTATTTGAACAGCACTGACTTCGAATGATTTTACCTATCACCACAGGTGGGTATCGTGGGTCGAACAGGAGCCGGGAAAAGTTCAGTCCTCACCTGCCTCTTCAGACTGGCGGAGCCCACTGGGAAACTGCTCATTGATGGCATTAATATCGCAGCTATCGGGCTTCATGAGTTACGGCGGCACATCTCGGTTATAACACAGGCGAGTTACTGAATAAGATAGAACACACAATATCTAGACAACTAGAAGAGCAATATATGGACATTTATTGTAAAACACTGTCTTGTCCTGGTGAGCACATGTTTGACACGTACGTTTTTAAGAAGCGCTTCCTTATATCAACACCAAATTCAACATTCGCTATCATATTCTGTTCATAACCTGCATCAGATTCAAGTTCCACCATTGCACCTTAACTATACGCGCTCTCAAGCTATTAAGTCGAGTGACGCTAATAAAACATTTGCGCTAAGCCACTGAAAAAAGGAGTGAGTAATTGAGCAGGGTTTAGCTTTCAAAAAATTTCGGGTTTATCTCGACAGGTGAGAGGGGAAGGGGATTGATAACGTCGGATCGATTGTTGCCCAGTATATGCAACAGGCGCTTGGTTCTCCATCAGATGAATTAATGGTAGATTGCGGTTTTTTGATCCCCGGACGCGCTATTGAACACGGAGACTGTAAGGTTACTTTATCGGGTCGGCCCTCCAGCTTAGGGCAGCATGGTTTACCATACCATGTCTGTCGGGCACAGGAGGTAGATTAAAGTAACAGACAGATTGGGCTCTCTGAGGATCCATTGTGATCAGTGTCTGTGGAGCCTAATTTTCAAAATTCGAAATTAAATTTTTCTTGTAGTTTTGGTTAGGTTTTTGTTAGGATTACGGTTTTGTTAGGGTATGTTTGTTTGGGTCATCGTCGCCGTGTCACCAATAAGGTTAGGTGCGATGTTAAAATTCAAACAACCAACCAACCAACTTCGGGTCGAAGTTCAAAAACCTTGATTTTTGTTTTTTGTCTTATACCAGAGTACACAATCAAACCTAAAAGTTGGTGGAATAAGAATACTAGTGCATTGTAGTCAAAAAACATGACTTTGAGTTGCCATTTGTGATGCAGTGGATAAGGCTCAATCAGGCGAACAACACATCGGGGTATAAGGATTACTCACGCTCAAGGTGAAGACTGTGTATTGAGGTCCACGGTCAAAGAAGCAGAACTATTGGCTCACTTAGCATAACATCCTCAAATAGACATGGACCTGTGAATATTTGAAAGTTTTAGTACAATGTATGTTACCGAATGTGTAAATGAAGTTTAACAGGACGTTTCGATAAACAATGTAGGCCTATAACTTACTTTGCCCGCCAAATAATTATAATAAAGCCGGAAAACCGTACAGTAGTGTTTGACATCTACCCAAGCGCTCACAGCATTCTCTCAGCGGAGTTCTTATCCAGCTGCGAACAGGGGAATAGCTGGCTCAAGCGGTCCAACACAGTGCTGATTGGTTTTTGGCCGTTTTCTCCGTTTAGTTTTTCGCCAAAAAGTGTTTTTTCCCGTTCTAATTTCCCTCTTGTTATTTGAGGTACAAACCCTGTTCATGAATTATTTATGATTTAGTTGAGAGGGGTCGAGTTTTTGTAGATTTTTTAAATCTTTCAACTTTGCACGACGATAAAATAACTTCTAGGCCCTAACTAAAAACCTAAGGCAACCTATTTTTATTCAAATGGTAAAGTTCATTATTCCAAAAAAGCAAGTTTGTTTAATGAAAACTGAGAGAGTTTATTAGCGCGTAATTTTGAGGACTATATTTTTCTAAATGACATCATTTATCTTTAAATAAATCGATTCCAGTAAGAAATTCGAGAAAGTTATTTATTTTACTAAATTCCTTTCCGAAAATGTATGGATACAAAAAAACACTGCCCCGTAATTAAGCAAAATTGTGATACGTACACGTAAGCAACTGGGACCCGGTACAGTAATCTTAACACGTACATATTTACTGCTGATGATTGAAATTGCAAATTTGTTTACAGATATATATATAAAACAAATCTACAGTCTGCTGGGGTGGTTCCTAATAATTGGTCCACAATATCGGTAATTAATAAACGCAACATTAAAAGGGTGGTGTCCGCGCACTGACCTTTATTTCCTCACTTTTCAGTTCAAATCATATGTATTACAAGCGTCTAGTCCGTCATTCATAATCCAACCGTCGTCCATTAGAGAATATCTGCGTCCATAATCCAAAGACCTATTCCATATTCCATATAACAGTATTAGCACCAAATTCAAAAAGACAATCATAGTATACATAAACATAGGCTTGTTTCCTGCAAGAGAGAAGCGGTCAACAGTTTTCAATGATGCCGGCAAGACATCATGATGTTCCAAAAATATCAAATCCGTATCGCTGATCAGTATTCTTAATCCATAATATTCGTTGTAAGGTCGTCATCTAAAGAATGATGTATCTCAGTCACGCTTTGATTGTCACTGTTCATATGAGTACCATGGGGATCTTGAAGTACATGGGTTCATACGGCCCCTAGCCCCGGGTTAAGCGGAATTAGACACAAGTTACGAAACGTAGCGCCATAGATCTTGCACGCTACGTTCGTATTTTGCTATCAGCATGCGATATGTATCGCCAAATTTGAGAAACTTTGAGTGGAGGCGCTTGGTGAAATAGCCCTGTTTTATAAGCTTCTGCAACAATGTTTTGTGACGTTGATTAAAATCATCACATCTAACACAAGATCTAGCAAATGCTACTAAGCGAGATATGTATACGCCATATGCAGGTCCCACTGGAATATTACTATCCAGAAAGGGATAGTTTACGATGTCGAAATTGTAATCATCTCTTTTGTCATAAAGTCGACGAGAGAGAATGCCCGCTTCATTTTTATAGAGATAGAGATCTAAATAAGATGTGCCTGTAGGGCTATCTGTAGTTTCCTTCAAATCCAGTGAAGGTGGATATATATCCTTCACTGCGTCATTTATATAGCGATTATCCACAGCGAGAAGATCGTCTATATAGCGTTTGGTGAATGAGAAGGAACGGGCTTTGAATGGATCGGTTTTTGAAAGCGCCTGCATATAGTCATATTCATAAGAGAACAGATACAGGTCAGCCAACAGCGGTGCACAATTAGTACCCATTGGAATACCTATATGCTGCTGATATATTGTGTTGCCAAATTTCACATAGATATTTTTAATGAGAAATTCAAGCAACTCTATAAACAAAGAAACATCCCATGAATGATATCTCTTGTATGTAGTCGAGCTAAAGAATGCTTTATGGCTTCCGACATTAATATATCTACGATCAGTTTTCTTGAACACAGATACTATTAATGAACTTATACGGTCAATAAGGTCCTGGTGAGGGATTGTAGTATAGAGAGTCGAGAAATCCCATGTGGATACATGTCTGTACGGTATGTGACCTTTAGCATCAAGTTCTTCCGTAAGACATTTTGAGTTTTTCAATATCCACATACATTCAACGCCAGAGTTCTTAGAAATAGTGGCGCAATACCTTTCCCAAAATGCTTTTACCTCCTGAAGGGCCCTCGTCAATAGGGTTGAAAGAAGCTTGGTGGTGCAGCTTCTAGAACCAGCTATGAATCTAGCTTTGTATGGTGATTTATGCATTTTGGGAGTCCAGTATATTTTGGTATGTCGTTATGATTGGTTGGAAGACAAATACCTCTTTCCCTGAGAAACTTTTTGTGATTGTTAAATAAATCTTCCAGAGTAAATGCAGTTTGGGAGTAAGTAGACGTATTTGATGAAGATATGTCTACACTCAATTCTTTAACCAGCACCTGGTAATAATAATATTTACATATGAATATTATATTATTCGGAGCTTTGTCTGCTGGGACTATGACGAATTTACTCTGGAGATTTGCTAGAACTTCTTGCGAATTGAGGTTTCTCAGTACTTGTTTTACTTGGGGAAGAGTACTTCTGTCAATATAGCGGATTGTTTCAACGACCTTGCTCTTGGTGAGGTCCAGCCAATCAGCGAGTACTGTAGGTTCAACTTTTTCTCGCTTAGACCAATGCATCATGCATCATGGCAAAAAAACGTAATTTGGCAACCCTAAAGGACGCTTGGATATTTTCTTAACATACAAATGGCTGTAGATGATCTGTCTAACAAGCACACAGAACAACTCAAAGATAATCCACTACCCAATGCTAACAATCAAATTAATATAACTATTGTATCATAATCATTGACAGCTCTATAGATTTGCAGGTATAAACACACCGACTGCTGCCTAAAATACTGTCTGAATGGCATAGTATGGTATGAACAGAGCAGTCATATTATACTGACATCAAGTGAATCAGTCCGTTTTCTGTTCTCTTAATGCTGAGCGTAATCGAGGAAGTAGCGCGTTCAATTTTTCAAGAATTCAGTATGACCTGACCATCGATTGAACTCGGCACCTCCCGCTCACGAGGCCGACGGTCCAACCATAAAGCAACCACAGTGCGGCCGCCACTACAACATGCAAAATTGTATATTCTTTGTTAGCGTTTAAGCATGTTAACTATTCTCTTACCAGAGAATAAAGTTATAAATGATTTGGATCATGGACACAGTGAACCTATCTCCCCTGCCCGACTGCAAATGGACGAGTCCAGATGCGACCATGATGTCATAATGCTATTAAATATCCATGGTACACCTCAGAACACCAAATTCAATTGAAATACGTAAGATCCTATATAGCGACATGTACGATTGGGGAGCATTGATAGGATATTAATTTATTGAGATTGGGATCAGGCATTTGTCTATCAAATTTCTTCATGTGGAAATAATTTAAAACCAGTAAATCTACTTCACTTCTTTGTTTCAAAGACAAACCCGTGAAAAGACATAAAATGGAATATTTTCTTTTCAGGATCCCATACTGTTTCAGGGGAACCTCAGGAGAAATCTAGATTTGTTTGGGAGTTTCTCAGATGACCAGTTATACCAGGCCTTGACGGAGGTAAATTTTTGCGACAATTTCACATTATATCATACCATCAATGACCATCATTGACGAGTATGCTGAGCTCTTCAAACTAAGGGGAATTTAGTTACACAAATGTAATTAATGTTGTTCTGAAATGAATGTTATTTTTATTGCATGAGTATCAGTTTCTTCGACGTAGAGAAAATGTCGATATCGACCGGAATCCTTAGATCATAAATATAACCACACGTGACAATACCATGTGGCATGCAATTAGCAAGTCAGAAACGTGCCACCAGGCTTATTTTAGACTGTGATTTTACTGTTCCATCTAAAACTTTATTTTGTAAACTCAAATGGTTACCTTTTAGCTATCGATTAAAATTTCAAGAATCTGTTTTAGTGTATAAAGCTTTTAATAATCTTGCTCCATCTTATTTATCCAATATTTTAGAAAAATCAAACTGTACTAGGACTCGTTCCTATGATAGGACTACATTAAGGATCCCTTTTAGTCGTACGAATTTACATCAATCTTCTATTAGTATATCTAGTGCCAAACTATGGAATGATTTACCAGTGGACATCCGTCACTGTCAAACTTTAACTTGTTTTAAGCGTAAATGTGCACGGTTTTACATGGATATATTTACTCTCTCACACTAATTATTCCATATATATTTTTTTATTTATAATTTTTATATATATATTTTTTTTTATTTATTTTATCTTCATCTCATCCCTATATACACACAATTTCTTAATTGACATTTAATTGTATATACAGCTTCTTCTTTAGGTAAGTTTGTTGTTTTTATGTACTGTATAATTGTATTGTTATATATTATCAGTTTTAGCCCACGGCTGCCGCGAAAAGCAGTTTATACTGATGGTTTGTCCGTGTTTAAATAAAGTTTATTATTATTATTATTATTATTATTATTATTATTAAGTACGTACACCCTCTCGGCTACTTCCTCTAGGCTACTTGGGGAAGTATCGGACGACGTCAAAGTTGAAAACTTTTAATCAGCATAACCTGTGACAATCTTGTAACACAGACAGGATTATTGGTTTAAATAGTGCAGTTTAGCAATCACCCTGGCAATCGATCATGCATGCAGTTACTGGTTCAGATGTTTTTGCGGAATATGTATTAAGCCCTTTTCGCCTTCAAATCCGATAGTTTAGACAGGTCTACTGTTTTGATTGATTGATTGATAGCAGTCATATTGTTTCACGGAGAAAATATCCACTGGCAACCTAATAAGGTGCAACGCAGTAAATAATAAGTTTTCCTCGAAAATAAACAAAATATAAAAAACCAATTTGGATTAATTGGTGTTGCTTGCATCAGACGACATTAGCTGGAGTGAAAAGAACAGTCGGTGTAAGAAAGTTATTCAAATGAGCGTATTTGGGAGCAGATTCCAGATCGAAAACGGTACATTCTTCTCGTAATCTGGCAAAAGATACAAACGAAGATATCGTTCATACAAAGTCTCCTAAACGTAAACAAACGGACATTGACATGTTTTACCCGTGAAGAAGTATTCATTTAAACACACAGCTGGGCACAATATGTGCTCATTGGAATAATTATATGTGATTGGTAAGTAGTGTTACTCAATTTCACATCGATATTGTTAATGAAAATCGCATTCAACCCCATAATAAAGGAAATATGCCATGGATGATATTCCTTGCATGTGGCAGAAATGAAAAATTGTATGAATTCTAACATTGGTATATTACTGATCATTGCAAGATTTTATCGAAAAATCCAGACCTTCCAAGCTTACGTTCATTGTGGAATGATGAAGAATACTCGTGAAAACAATTTCATGTGGACATGTTTCTCCATTGCTTGTCATCGTTGTTATACTCCAATATTGCAGCTATTTGAAGACTACATTCTCTTTGTTTCAAGGTTCAATTGAAAGACGTAATAGAAGGATTACCTGGACAACTGTATACAGAAATGTCTGAGGCCGGCAGTAACTTCAGTGTAGGACAACGTCAGCTGTTGTGCCTGGCCAGGACGCTCCTGGTACATAGCAAGATACTAGTTCTGGACGAAGCTACAGCTAACGTGGATAACAAGTATGTATCGACTGTTCCAGAAGTTACACAGGGAGAGGATAGACCCAATAGTACATGGCTTAGTGAAGACAAATTAAAATCGAAAAAATATTAAGCGTCTTGGACACCCACTCTCACGTATGTTCTTCACGAACAGGCAGCTTTCAATACAAAATTGCGAAATATAAAATGTATCAGAATAGCTGGTCACACCACTATTGAACATGAGAGGATGTCAGCAATTTCATTTGATTAAGTTACTCGAAATTATCCGACAATTCATTATTAGAGATTTCGATTGTACCAATACGTTGACTCGACAGTCGAGTAAGATACGACGCAGGTCTCCCGACTAAGCTTCACTCAGTACAACGATTTTAGACTCACGCAAGTGAACATATCTTGAACAGAGGACAATCATCGAAAGTTATAATCGAAATTATATTTATTTTTCATTATAAATTCAGCAATTTTACAATTTCATTCAAAAACTGGACCAAGTTGCATTAGTGATGTCAAGTTTCTTTGCAGATGTCACGGGCAGAATTTATTAGGCCTCACCCGGGTCTAACTCACTAGGGTCTAGCTCGATAATGCCGGCATTTTTCTTTACCAGGATCAGTTATAGTGTCTACGTTGTAGCCCTGACGAACGCGCCATATACCTCCAGACGAATTAATTCCCCTATTATGAGTAATTTACGTTTCCATCTGCCTACATTTAGATATAGCCTGGTATAGTTAGTCGTATGACCGACATTCAGTTAAGGTAACCGTAACGCACGCAATACAAATGTCCTACTTTTTAACTCCCTGAGCCATGTCAAATAATGGACAGGTTATGGGGCAAAACTCTATGACAGAAATAAGATCTCTGTAATAAAGCTTCATTATTTACTCATAAGATGGAACGAAGTGAGACACATTCGAATCCAAGGGTGTGTTGCTGTAACCATGTATCTGAAAAAAGATAGCATAGGTATACATTATATATATATATATATAATTGTTCGTGTTACAGAACTGACCAGATAATTCAAGAGACAATCAGACGGAGGTTCACAGACTGTACAGTGATCACCATAGCTCATCGACTACACACCATTATGGATTCTGATAGAGTTATGGCAAGTATTGTTCCATCAGCGTGAGGTGCCGTTTAAGCAAGGATCGTAGGCCTATGTATTGTCTTGCTATACAATTTGAATATTTTTTGGATTACAAGCGTCTGGTCCGTCATTCATATTTCAGCCGTCGTCCATTAGAGAATATCCGCGTCCATAATCCAAAGACCTATTCCATATTCCATATAACAGTATTAGCACCAAATTCAAAAAGACAATCATAGTATACATAAACATAGGCTTGTTTCCTGCAAGCGAAAAGCGGTTAACAGTTTTCAATGATGCCGGCAAGACATCATGATGTTCCAAAAATATCAAATCCGTATCGCTGATCAGTATTCTTAATCCATAATATTCGTTGTAAAGTCGTCATCTAAAGAATGATGTATCTCAGTCACGCTTTGATTGTGACTGTTCATATGAGTACCATGAGGGTCTTGAAGTGCATGAGTTCATACGGCCCCTAGCCCCGGGTTAAGCGGAATTAGATACAAGTTACGTTAAAACCTAATGTAGCATCGGTTCACCCAGTTGCTTCGCGAACGTATTATCGAAATAGAAGGAAACTCGTATATAACATTTTATGAATGACGTCACGAACGTAACGCCATAGATCTTGCACGCTACGCTCCTATTTTGCGATATGTATCGCCAAATTGGAGAAACTTTGAGTGGAGGCGCTTGGTGGAATAGCATGGTTTCATAAGTTTCTGCAACAATGTTTTGTGACGTTGATTAAAATCGTCACATTTAACACAGGATCTAGCAAACGCTACTAGGCGTGATATGTATACGCCATATGCAGGTCACACTGGAATATTACTGTCCAGAAAGGGATAGTTTACGATGTCGAAATTGTAATCATCTCTTTTGTCATAAAGTCGACGAGAGAGAAGACCCGCTTATCTGTAGTTTCCTTCAAATCCAGTGAAGGTGGATATATATCCTTCACTGCGTCATTTATATAGCGATGTCTAAGTTAACTTTAAACATTGTAGTTCTGTGTGTACATCACAATAATCTATTATCGTAGATTATCGATACTGCAGGTAGCTTGTGTACACTTCTTAGATAGTAGTGGCGGCCGCATTCACATTTGTGAACTTAATAAGTCCATCTTTTGTCCAAGTTAATTTGGCTGTAAGCTCACGAAAGTAATTTATTTCGCCAAAGCTGAGTAGTATCCATCATTTTTGTTAGTTTTTGCAGTTCTTTAGGAAGAAATATGAAAATAAAAACAAATTAAAGACCACAATTACCTTCCAAGATCGTGATGCCATCGTGATTCCATCATGAGGGCCATCTTGGATTTCTTGACATTATTTGGTAGAGCTCGACCGAAATATATAGTTTGGATAGTAACATCATGTGTAATCACTGAAGATTTGGCAGAATGAAATCCTTTCAACCCTCCCCCCAACACCTTTCCCCGCATACCACCCTACACATGTTTGGTATCCTCCAAATCTAGCATGATATAATTAAGAGGGAAACAAGCAGTTCTGCAATGAATCTTTCATCTTCATCAAGTAGCTACAAAATGAACAGTTCGCACGAGTCATTGTAGTTCACTGTACAACTAATCTTGGTTGTCCTCACAATCGTCATGGTCAGACGTATCATCATCCTGATCTTGTTGGAAGTCCTCATCAGCCATGTTGTCACAGGTCTGTAACTTACATGTGACCGTGCATTTCAGGCCATTTGCCCTATATTGACAATCAGGTAGCTTGCCAACTTTGATGCATTTGCAGGAATTGACTGGAACTGCTGACATCAGTGCAAGACATCACGCAATCTGGTCGTTTACAGATACAGCCACTACAGTCCCTGCGTCAGCCGTACCTCTGGAGCAAGCCATCAACACATCGGTTCTGGTGACCCGTCCACACGACGGGTCCCACGCTTGGACACCGGGACACTGCCGTCCACACGACGGGTTCCACGTATGGACACCGGAACACTCAACTCCATGGATCGTCTCGTGATCTTCGACAACTCGATAGTCATCTTTCACACAAGCAAAGAGGGGGGGTGGGGGTGGGGGTGGGTCGTTGTTAGAATTCCAGGAAACCAGGATCTTACTCCACTGCACACAACCCAAGATGCTAAAGACGGGCCGCCACACACCAGGACGACGAACAGCGGACAGCCTATCCCATATGCATCATCGAAGATAACTTATCCCGTCCAGACAAGATCATCCAGACGAAGTGGCGCCCCAAAAAGAGGTGTTCCAACAGATTTCCATCGTTGGGGATAACATATGAGAGACGTGTTTGCGACAAGAGTCGCAAGGAATGAGCCTACTCGTGTTTGGCCATTGTGAACAACACCTATACTCGATTTCGGCACTTTCGGTCTTCGCCAACGCATTGGAAGATGAGCTCTTTCTCTATCCACTAGAGTCATCTGCCATTATCTACTTTGCACAGCACCCTGGCTGAAGATGATTCACGAGGCGTATCAACTTGCAATGGATGCCCCTTCTCTACTAGCATCAGTATCTTCGCACGATTTCCTGGCACCTGTGGAGGAACCTATCGTCAGATGATATAGTCCAGTCCTGCGCAGGCACAGCCAACTCGACTTTTACCAGCTTCTATTTACGAGACATCTCGTCCAGACTGTCAGGGTGACATCACTGGGACCTGTAGTAGCAGCCCAGCGCATAGTCAACTATCCCTCTCGTACAAAAAGGGGGGGGGTCAACAACACCACAGTCAAGACCAGCAAGCAAGCAAGTCCCAAGCCTGAGGTAAGTATCACTAACAGCCATGCCGGAGGCGGAGGGATTTCACAGAGCGGTCAAAACGGCTACAACATGATTTACTGGTTCCCCAGTAGTCGGCCTGGGTTCGGTATTTACATTCCCCCCCTTCTTGCCGTCTTATTGGTTGCTCGTTGTCATTCCTACGCTTCTCTCGCGGCAGGGGAAATCTCTAAGAGTATTTTCAGGTTACCAGATCTAGATCATCACAGGTGGCTTACGCTGCATCTCGAGCCGGGAACTACAAGTTCGGCGTCCCAACCACCACTGTTGGGAGTCTGGCATCAGTGATAGCAGGTGTAGATTTGAGCCACAAATATAAGACATTTATAAACAATGTTCAATAGTTTTTATCAAATCAAACCTGCTATCACATAAATGTGCCCATCCCGACCTCCCTTCAAGCTGCGACCAATATGTTCAATTTGAAAACCATCAGTGAAAATTGGGTCTATTACATATAGCAGCTTGTGGATTATAGCAACTATTTGCCGCCATCTTGGATTGACCCACTTTGTGCCACTAAGCTGCCGACCGGACATGGCCAGCATGATTTTTTGTACTCTACATATATAATCTAATATGAAAATCACCATGACGTTTTGCCCCTCAAGATGGTACCAGTAAGTGGTCTAGCTCATGGACTACACTAACATTTCGAATTCGCTTTCGCGATTAACTTTAGAAACGATGTACGGACATTGTGTAATTCCTTGTTGCGAGCAAGTGTTTGGTATTTAAATGTTTGATTTCCGAGAAGCGTCAATAGGTGCCAAAAGTTTTTTCGAAATTAAAGGTCAGGGCTACCCTACTCAGGTAATAACTTTTGCCCTCTCCATCCCCTTACCCTGCCCTTACAAATCCTTTTTCATTAGCTCAGTAATCATAACCATGCAACAAGACAGTCTGTGAGTTTTAATATGAACAATATAATTGGAATAGGCAGGGTATTTTATTGAATTTATTATGATGAGCGGAACATGACAATTAAGGTTTTCATTTGGGTTCCAAAAGCGACAGAGATATTCGCGATACTACCCATGGCAGTTTCTCACTCATACAAGAGATTTTTGAGTAGTTAAACTGGTTTCATTTGCTGTTTGAACAGTCGATCAGTCATAGACGTGGCTTTTACTAGCTACTTTATCAAACAAATAGTTACAGAATCGTCATTGCTGCACTATGATAAATGTCTAAGCGAACTCCGTATTCTCTGGTCTGAATGATAGGCGCATACCGAGGGATGCTTTCCTGTAGTGTCATATGGTTGTTTTTTAGTCACCAGACGTCATTTTTTCTCTTGCATATCGCTTCAATTTATTACCTGTATATAGCAGGATTGTGATGGTGGACTCTTAGTCCTCCGAGGCCAGCGCCCTGTACATGTCACTCGACAAATATATGTAGGTTTATTGTTTTGGTGGGAAATTTAAGCCACACAATGTCCGGCATTACAGGTTAGTTTCTCTGGGTATTCTTGCATTTACCAGATTACCCGATGTTGAGACGTTTACTCCGTCGGCCACGATGCTTATCCTTTAACATCAGATAAGTCGTTTGAGTTGATCTGTCATCACTGCTCCGTGTGGATACTTCATAGTCTCCACATGAACAACTACAATAAAAGTGCGGCGGTGATACTAAGGTTACGTCCGAGAAAGCACCGTATTCTCGGGTTTGAATGTTTGGTGCCGAGGGATGCTTTTCTGTTGTGTCATATGGTTGCTTTTTAATCACCAGACGTCGTCAATTTTTCCTACCTCTTGCATATCGTCCCAATTTAGAAATATCTTGATAGGTGCTATTGTCTTGGAGTTGATATTACCTTTGAGTTGATAATATCTTGTGGCTGATTTCTTCAAGTTGAAATCTTGGAGTCGACAAGAACTTTTTGAAGCCTTGGGTGTTCGCAAGATAACTGAAATTTCCGGAAACCACTTGTTGCAGGCAAAATATTGGTATACACTCCATTAATCCGCAATTCCAACGATCTACATTCTCTAACATCGCTGGATAACAAATTACAAGCGTTTGGTCCGTCATTCACAATTCAGCCGTCGTCCAATAAAGAATATCCGCGTCCAAAGGCCTTTCCGTAATCTAATAGCGTTAGTACCAAATCCTAAGAGACAATCCTAGTATACATAAACATATGCCAGATTCCAGCAAGAGAAAAGCATTTTTTATGATGTTCCAAAAATATCAAATCCGTATGGTTGATCAGTAGTCCTAATCCATATGATATTCGTTGTAAAGTCGTCATCTAGAGAATGATGTATCTCATTCATGCTTTGAATCTCATTGTGATTTTTCATATGAGCACCATGGATATCTTGATTTACATGGGTTAATACGTCCCCTAGCCCCTGGTTAAGCGAAATTAGACACAAGTTAAGAAACATAACGCCATAGATCTTGCACGCTACGCTCGTATTTGCTAGCAGCATGCGAAATGTATTTGCGAAACTTTGAGTGAAGGCGCTTGGTCATATAGTCCTGTTTTATAAGTTTCTGCAATAACGTTTTGTGACGCCGTTTAAAATCATAGCATTTAACAGAGGAACTAGCAAATGCTAGTAGACGAGATATGTATACGCCATATGCAGGTCCCATTGCAGTAGTACTATCCAGAAAGGGATAATTTACAATACCGGAATTGTAATCATCTCTTTTGTCATAAAGTCGACAGGAGAGAAAGCCCGTTTCATTGTTATAGAGATATGTCTAAACATGATGTGCCGATAGGGCTATCTGTAGTTTCCTTCAAATCCAGTGAAGGTCGAGATATATCCTTCACTACGTCATTAAAATAGCGATTATCCACCTCCAGAAGGTCGTCTATATAGCATTTGGTGAATGAGAAGGAACGGGCTTTGAATCTGCAAATAATCATATTCATAAGAGAACAGATGTTGGTCAGCAAACACGGGTGCACAATTAGTATCCCCATTGGAATACCTATTTGCAGTTGATATGTGTTGCCAAAATTCACATAGATATTTTTAATGAGAAATTCAAGTAATTTTATAGGCAAAGAAACATCCAAGAATGACATCCCTGGTACGTACTTAAAGCTAAAGAATGCTTCATTGTTTCTGACATTGATATATCAATTCTCATTAACACAGATGCTCTTAATGAACTCAGGCGGTCTATGTCACAATCAGTTACAGATTTTTATATTTATGCAGAGAGGATGAGATATAGGTGTTCTAGCTGAAAAACTGATTTCATAAGAGCAAAATAAATAGCTGACAATTTCTTTCATAACACATTCTGAATCACCATAGTCATATTTGGCTGCAATGACATTATCTCCCTAAACTGACCTGTTTTATCTCCTTACAGGGGCTGTCTTTTCACCACAAAGCGAGGACTTCAGTATTCTTGCTGTCTGTCAGTCTGCAAACTTTCCTTGTTCAATCAATATGCACAAAAGGAATGACCTGATCCGAGTTTCTCTTTTCCATTCAATAGATCCCGAACTACTCACTCGATGGACTTACAATGTATCTCATGAGGAAGGGAAATTAAATTGTTTCTCACTTGAGTAAGAAGTAAGGTTACTCTGATTACCTCTGTAAATCCAATTTGATCTCGAAATTTCAGTGCAATTTTATTTTTCATCAGTACATTACAACATTCAACTGCACAATACACAACAATATTTTTTTAAGTGACTAATCAGTGCTCCGGCAATTTCACAATTATATCCGCATGACCTCATGTACTTTAAGTGATTTGATTTTACAATAGTGTAACGAAAATGCCCATGACCTGGAGAATATCATCTTCGCTCTGTGCGGACAGTCTAAATAGCATTGTGAATGGACCGACAATGGTGGATATTCCACTAACCTGTATTGACTGTGCGCTGAAACTTTCAGCGAGGGACGCGTAAATATCCCTGACATGCATCTTGCATCGAAACCGGGCGAGAGAAGTCAAACTCCGCTGATCTGACACGAAATCCAACACCGCCTGAGTCTACACTTTCGCTATATGGAGGCTGCCATGTTTGTACGCGCAATGGATTCTGGGAGCCAGAGGCTATATAAGACGCACAGAATGGATGTTCGGCATTCTGTCTCAGACAATCAAGAGATAAACATCGTGCAGCAGAGCACGGAGACAGGATCGACGCAAATGCGCCGAATGTGCCGACTTGATTGCCGAAACAGCGCCGAACCATCCACCGAAGGGTTGGAAAGCCGAGAGCTGAGCCATAGCTTGGGAATAATAGATACTAACACGCACAGTATCTGATGACGAGACGAACCTTCAGATGGGGATAAGATACTAACACGCACAGTATCTGAAGACGAGATGTCCACAGCGGTCCACACGTCTGCAGTAGTTGTTATTCAGCATGCATTGCGCATTAAAGTCTAACTTCTAACTGTACCGTGCGGGCGATATCAAGGGGAAATACAGAGCACCAAATATCCCACACATACAGCTCACACTAGTTTGCATTTCAACACAGACTAGCACTCGAGGTTACGACCGACAATTGCGTACGTCTAATTTACTCACTCACCTTACCCTCATGGGTCGTATACAGGCTTCGGCTAGGTGCGACCAATAACATATACTTGCTTACATACAAGATCGTCGGCCTTAGGGACGGAATAGATCTAATCACACTCACCTACACTAGTTACCTACATGCCTCGGCTAGATGTGACGGATTACACAAGCTTACATCCACTGTACACTATTTACATTGCCGGAGGGCTCGAATTACGCTTTGCCGCAAGTCTTGAATGCTATTACAAATCATTGATATTAATAGACATTACACTGTAAGGTAATAATATACCCCCGAGACCAGGGCATTATCACCCTATATATATGCAGACAATCTGAGCCTATTAACTCGTCCTTGGGTCAACGCCGTGAGGGCCGAAGTCGGGCCGCCGACGACGTGAACTCTACCGAGCCGAAAGGGGTCGCCGCCGAAGATGTGAGGTCTGCCGAGCCGAAAGGGGCTGCCGCCGAAGACGCTGTGGTGTGCCGTACGGGCTGACGCCGCCGTAGGGCTACTGCTAGAAGAGGCAGTGATACGGAGGGGATTCCAGAGACGATTAGTAACGCTTAGATGAACTGGGCCGTGTGACCTGAGACACGGTAGACGTTCCATACAGTCCGGGGCTACGCCTACGACCGGACAGGAACCAGAGACGCCGTACCATACCACGACGAGAGCCAGTCTGGACGAGACTGGGCCGTGACGCGTCATAGATAGGGTCTCTTGTATATATTGTATATAATTCGTCTTTCTCTTTAAGATAAAGATAACACTTAACGATAACTACCTCTAGAGTAGGGATTTTTATTACAGGTATTGTGCGCGTACAGAGCTGTGTACATAGCAGAATACAATATTGTTACTTTATTATTGCCTTGGTTGTTTCTACAGTTCCCTGCCATCCTACCTCCTCGGTCCAGACAAGGTGACAGGCTGAATCAGACCTTCCTCGTTGGCCAATTCCAGTCATACGAGACTGCGTCCACATCAGCCTGACAATTTGTCACAGGGGCCTGAGACCAGGCCGCCTCAAGTCTCGTGTACACCGCAAGGATAGACGTTTTCTGACCGCTCGAACGTCACAACTGGTGGCAGCGGTGGGATGGCCAACACCGGGAAACCGATGGAGAAGGGACCACGCTGGGAAGAAAGACGAAAACCAATAACGACTATTCGAGATGTCGGCGCCGAACTACGTCCAGCGTACAGCGACTCGCAATCAGGGAGGACGAGAAGCCAGCGTCCACAACGCCAACTCCGAGGGACCGAGAAGAGTCACGACGAGGAGTGGGGACCGGGCGATCAGCGACTGAGGCGCCGAAAAGAGTGGACTTGCTGGACCTGTCTACAGTAGAGCTAGGCATGGTGCTATGAGCTCCTCCGTCAGTAGTATACAAAGGCTATTTCGACGCTTTGGCTCGTCACTGCGCATGCGCAGAAAAAAATGTGGAGGTTTTGTGGAGGTGTGCGCAGGAGTGTTCTGCGCAGCTATGACGTCACTTCCGGTCTGGCTGAATCGGGCGTGACCTTAAGACATGTATTCCTCTGCGGTGATGCGGTCTTTTGGCGGTGATGCGTTCTGCCTCCGCGGACCGAAAGTCGTCCCAAAACCGTGGGTTTTCGTGAGAATGTTCAGCAATCTGTAGGGACCGGTTGTAGACCGATCGGGTCAAGTGAGGTATCAATATGAAGCATACGTGAGGAAGTATCCAACGGGTTGGGCGTGATGTGGAAATAACGTCATTCTGCGCATGCGCAGTAGAGAAAGGGTATGGAAATAGACGTTTTGGGGTCTAGGTGGGCCGATTGGGTCGTATGAAGTATCAAGGTGAATCAGTCGTGAGGGAGCATCCATCTTGGCTAGTGTGTCGTTCGTTGTCAACAATCTGCACATGCGCAGACAAGGAATTGTGGGAAAAGGGTACGGAAATAGACGTTTTGGGATCTAGATGGGCCTCTAATGGCCGATTGGATCGAGTGAGGTATCAATGTGAAGCATCCATGAGGGAGCATCCACCTGGACTAGTGCGTCGTTCGTGTTCAACATTCTGCGCATGCGCAGACAGGGAATTGTGAGAAATAGGTGTGGAAATAGTCGTTTTGGGGTCTAGGTGAACCCCTAATGATCCTATGGTGTCGTATGAGGTCTTATTTGAAGCTTTCGTGAGGAACCATCCGCCTGGACTAGACTGTGGTTTCCATTCTGCGCATGCGCAGACAGGAAATTGTGGGAAAAGAGTATGGAAATAGACGTTTTGGGGCCGACCGGGGCCCCTAATGGTCTGATGGGGTCGAGTGAGGTATCAATGTGAAGCATTCGTGAAGGTGCATCCGACCGGTTGGATTTGACGTAAAACTGACGTCATTCTGCGCATGCGCAGTATACCAAGTTTATGGAAATAGACATTTTGGCGCCGACATGGGTCACTATGAGGTCTTATTTTGAAGCTCTCGTCAAGTAGCATCCGGCTGGACTAATGTATCATCCGTGCTCAATAGTCTGCGCATGCGCAGGCTGGTCGTAGTATAGAAAGCAGACATTTTGGGGGTGCGTGGGGGTGTGTTTGGGGCCCCGGCCCGCCCCGGCCGCAGCGCGCGCGGTTTATCCGGCCCCACGCCTGCGCGGCATCACCGGAAGTGCGCGGGTGAATTTCGGGTCAAAAGCTCAAAGGTCACATCCAGGGCAAAAGGTCTCCCTTCCGGCAAGGTTCGGCCCTATGGGGCCAATAGATAGTCTTTATCCACCTTCCCGAAGCACGCATGAAATGCACAGGGTCCCCCACATATATCGCCAGCACTATGCCCATGTTAAATGGCCAATGGGGATCCCTCAGTTTTCACCAAAACCGTATTGGCACGAAAAAATACATGAAACCATGGAACCTATTGTAATAAACTTAATCTATAAGTGTCCACTCCACTCGCCGTCTTCGTGGTGACATGTGGGGATTCGATCATGTCTTCACTTCACTCCACCTGTGGCTCTTGTCACTTGCAACTCCTCGTCAAATGCTGGAGTGCCCGCTCTTAACCTAGATCAAAACATGTGCTTGGTCTGTGGGCTGATTTCATTGGCTCTCTATTTTACTGCAGTCCTCTTGCATTGTTTTCTGGACATTGATGGGTTACATTTGGTCCCATCCTAGGCCACTGATTGGCTACTTTCTCCACGGTGTTCGAGGCCAGTTTGACCGAATCTCCACATGTCTGGTATAGCCTTCATGCATTATGCTCATATAGAAAACACACAAGACAGGGCTTTTTTGGTGAGATATCATTTTCTTTATTCAGTAACAACAACAACGTGAGAAAAACCACGTGAAAACTGAAGCCCAGAACAGGGTAATTGTACACTGAAATCGATAGAACTTAAGCCCACAACAGGGGGCCCAGTCATATAGGAGTACATCTCGGTCCTCGGCCTTGGGGTACTCGTCAAACACCTGTACGATGGTAGATAAGGTTCTTCCCCGGCATCGATGGTACAGGTAAAACAAGCAATATTGTCCGCACACGCTACTGGTCAGGCTTTGCAACATTTGACTGTTCCAACACCACGTCTCTGTGCCTTGATCCATGAAGTCTGTTAAAGCGGGATGGAGGGGTGGCAGGCCGTACGGGTCAAAGTATTGGCCCTGCTGTTCTGTCAAGTACACGCCCACCCAATGTTCACCGGGCCGATCCTTCGGGTCCGTGTTGAGAACGTAAGCAGCAGGATACACACGGTCTAATGGGAACACATCTCGGGCGAAGACCCCTTGAAAGACCATACGTGTCCTTGGGTCATTCTCCAGCAATGTGGTCTGTATCCATGTTAGGTGGAGAAGTCACACAGGACGTTGCGCGCCTTGTCCACTTGAATGATGTCAAACTCGGCGTAGCAGATCACCTTGACGGTGCTCCAGAGGGCTCGTGCAAAGTGGATTTCCAACCGTTAATTGCCTTGCTTGGCGAGGGCCAGCTGATGGTCGTTCTCTAAGGTTGGGATCAGATCTAAACAGAACAACTGATCATATTCCCTTCGTCCTGGTTGATTTGACCGGTGGATGTAAACAGGCTCTGATAGGCTCGAATGAAATTCGCGCGCCCAAAGTTCGGTGTTAAGGCCGTGGCTGGGGTAGTTCCCCCAGGAACAGGTTTTCTTTGTTGGCGCTCATATTTCCAGCAGACACAGAGAACACATTGGTTTGCACACGTCGGATAGGGTGCTGGGCTGGTTTTGTTTCCAAGGCTTTGAGGTGTCCCAATTGAACGGCTGGATTCGGTTTCAGTTTTCGGACATACAGGACTGCGTCTTCGATGAGACTCTTATAGTCAGTTGCATGCCCCTATACGTTAGTGGCCATCACGGCGAAGGTCGGAGGCGCCCGTATCAGTCGGATTTTGATCGGGATCTTGTTCAAGAGGTACCGGTCTTGCATGAAAATGTCCGCATGCAGTCGATCCATGAGATCCACCGAGACGCCGTTCGCGGTGAAAGCCTTCCGTTTGTTTTATCCCGCATTGTCGTTCTCTGCGCCCATGTGCTCGGCTGTGTCCTGGTAGAATAAAGCGGCTGTCAGCTGAGATTTTTTAACCTCCCGTCCATGCGACAACAACGTCTCGATGTAGGCTCGATACGGGTACGTGTTGGTCGAGTCACTGATGAGTTTGTCGCTGAGAAATATATCCACCTGTTGAAACATCGAGTGCAGCCAGAGATTCGTCGGGCCCACCGTTGCTTGGTCGACGATTCTGGAGCCATCCCCATTGACGACCTTGGCTTTCACATACAAGTATGTATGGACTAAATCCGCATAGGCCGTATCCGCATTACTGATGGTGAACTCGATGGGCCTTGTTTCGTTGATGCTGGAGAGCGGTAGATGCTCCACTCATAATCCTTGTTCGGCACTGGTCTGTATGGGCGGGACGGTCCACAAATCAAATTCACTGTTGGTGGAGGGGCAGGACTCGGCGTGGATCAAGGACATGTTTTAAGAAAAGATATCCTGGGTCTTCGATGTGCGTCGTCGCTGGGCCGGTCGTCGACTGGCCGGTGGTCTCGGTGGTGCAGGTCTTTTATTCCCTACGGTGCGTTTTGCTTTGGAGGCCAAGACGCCTCCTGCTTCTTTGGCCCGCCTTTTCAAGGCTTCTTTGGGTGCCGTACCCCCCAAGACATCAACGGCGACTTGCAGTCCACTGCGTACCGCTTGTTTGCCGATTCCTTTCACCCCACGCGTCACCTAGGGCAGGAACGTTTTGACGATGCTCCCGAGTATGTTCCCCAGCTCATGTCCTCGTTGCTTGCGCGCACCTGCAAATACCGGAAGGCCACTTCCGGCCTGTTGGGCATAATAGTCCATATAGCTGCGTGCATCGCAGTCGTAAAGGGTGCAGTCTACAGAAGGGCCATGGCATCTGAAATTAAACAGTAGGCAGGTTCATTTTATGCTAAACAGCAACCGTGTTATTAGAGAACCCCCATAGAACTATATATTTTCTGAAAGAGTAGGCTCTTGTCATAAAGCCGAGACAGATGTAAGCCTTGTTGACGAAAATCAGGGTCCCCATAACCCATACTGAACTTGCTTCAAACTTCAGGAAAATCCTCTAAAATTGGTCCAAAATGGGTAATATTCCCCCTCCACCAAAGAAAAAACTTGTTATTCAATTGTCCTGAAACTCACCGACAGTGTGCCCAGTCCAAGGACCAACAAAAATTGGCAAAGAAAATAGGGTGTCGACCACGCGGTTTTCAAGCTCCATTTTACACCGTAAAGTATGCCATGTGCTCGTAAGCTGAAAATGGCCCCAATTCACAGCCACACTTTCACACTTCCATCTGCATAGTGAGGCATGGGCCAATCCTACTGGCAAAATACCATGTACTGATTTGAAGCAAATCAACTAGTCAACTGAATGATATCACAAATATCAATAAACAAAAAGCCAACAAAAATTCTCATGGGGTCAAACCTGGTCGAATTTTAATTTCAAAGAATTTGAGGGGGACCAAAAATCCGCAACTGTGGACTGAGGCCTTTAAGTGAAGGGTACTTTTTGTGGATTTTTTTTTATCTACTCTTTTCAATCTATGGGTCTGTACAAGTATAATGATATATGACACTCAATGGTTGAAAGTCATATTAAGATAAAACAGAGCGATACCTTTCCCCCTACCCCATTCATATTTTGACAGTTTTTGCGACGCCATTTTGTCAGGCTAGACCGCTATGTCAAATTTGAATATATCTGACTGAAAATTTTGCATTCAGTACTAATATTGTTTACAATTATGTTGAACACAATTCAAAACAATGATATTCACACCCAACACAGGACTGGAATTATGAAACCAGCACAGGGGCTTGGGCTTGAAGGGGGGGAGGGGTGGATAACTCTTAACAGGGGAATATCTGTTACATTGTGTATAGTATAGTATTGCCAACTCCAATGCTGGTTTTATGGGGAGGGGGGGTAGGGCTGTTTTAATGGTCCCAGAGGAATTATTCTGTGACACTAAAACTTTTGAAAAATTCCTGGGACAATTGAACCCCCCTCCCTCCCTCCCCCGATAAAACACCAACATGGATGTTGGCAATTCTACACACCTTTTAACAGATATTTCCTGGCCATGCTAAGAGTTACCCCTCCCCCTTTCTAGCCCAAGCCCCTGTGCTGCTTAATTTCAGTCCTGTGTTGGGTGTGAATAGCATTGTTTTGAATTGTGTTCAACTTGATAGTAAACAATATTAGTTCCGGATGGAAATTTTTTAGTCAGATATGCAAATTTAATGTTACCTGAGAAAGTGCCTGTTCTGTCATATAGGGTGCAGTCTACAGAAGGGCCATGGCATCTGAAATTAAACAGTAGGCAGGTTCATTTTATGCTAAACAGCAACCGTGTTATTAGAGAACCCCCATAGAACTATATATTTTCTGAAAGAGTAGGCTCTTGTCATAAAGCCGAGACAGATGTAAGCCTTGTTGACGAAAATCAGGGTCCCCATAACCCATACTGAACTTGCTTCAAACTTCAGGAAAATCCTCTAAAATTGGTCCAAAATGGGTAATATTCCCCTCCACCAAAGAAAAAACTTGTTATTCAATTGTCCTGAAACTCACCGACAGTGTGCCCAGTCCAAGGACCAACAAAAATTGGCAAAGAAAATAGGGTGTCGACCACGCGGTTTTCAAGCTCCATTTTACACCGTAAAGTATGCCATGTGCTCGTAAGCTGAAAATGGCTCCCAATTCACAGCCACACTTTCACACTTCCATCTGCATAGTGAGGCATGGGCCAATCCTACTGGCAAAATACCATGTACTGATTTGAAGCAAATCAACTAGTCAACTGAATGATATCACAAATATCAATAAACAAAAAGCCAACAAAAATTCTCATGGGGTCAAACCTGGTCGAATTTTAATTTCAAAGAATTTGAGGGGGACCAAAAATCCGCAACTGTGGACTGAGGCCTAAAGCACCCTCATTATGCAAAGTGGAGAGCACGTGCTTGTCGAAAATGAAGTGTCAGCACCACTTTCCGCCCGAATGCCACCTGGTCGTCCTGTGCCTATCTCTTATATCCACCGTGATAGTGTTGATGTCGGTTTGTCGTGCGGGTAGGGGTAGAGCATGTGGGTGAAACTGTGGGTGACTTGATCTCCATACGTCTTTTTAATGGGGACCACCCGTAACAGAGGTGTGTTGATATCGCCCACGATGTGGTTGTCGACCACGTCCGAGTAGTAGACGTAGAGTCCGTACATACCCGACTTCATATCCATCGGGATCTGGCCATGGTCCTCGGATGGACCCGTGTAGGTCGAGTGAGTGAGACCCAGCATTTGCTGTAGGATAGGACTCAGTACAACACTCACGTTGGCGCCTTGTCGTTGTGTGCGTTGTAATCGAAGTCCACGTGATTCTTGAAGGGGAGGATTTTGAAACATTCGTGACCTCTCGTAGAGCCTTATAATGCAACAATCTTGTCAGCCCCTGCATGAACTCCTTGGGAGTATCGTATTGGCCTTCAGGGAGGCTGAGTCGGGTGTCTTTTCCTTCGTAGGTCACATCGTACCACATTTCATTGACTCGCACGTTGTACCACGAGTAAGGGTATTGGATATCCGCGAGGCCACATTCCCATCGTCTAGGTAAATGCAACGGTTGCGGTAACTGGGTCACGTACTTGGCCAAGGTGTTGTCAGGAAATACATCCAGCGAACTGTTACTGGGTAGGGTGAGGTAAAACATGGCGACTGAGCTTTCCTCCTGCTGCTGTTGGTTTTAATAGGTATTCCGGTTGTGTCCGGCGTCGTGTTCGTCGCGTTGACTTGCCACGTGTCACGGCTCTGGAGATGTGGGGTGTCTTGATCAAGAGTGGTTTTTTAAAGGCGTGAAAAGAAGGCGCCCGTCGTTGTGGTGTTTTGGGGGGTGACTTCGGTTCCCACTCGGCTTCCCAAGAAGGTAGCGGGCCACTCGGCGATTGCTGGGTCCGCTGCATCCAGGCCCAGCGCTGGGGGTTCTCCACCAATTCCTGTGGTACATGCATGTCTTTCAAGCCTTGAGCGAAGACCTCCCATCCTCGAGGATCCGTGTGCCACCTGCGTTGACGCATCAGGTCATTCACTAAATCCGTCATGTGGGTACCGGGGACCACCTGATTCTGTACCAGTACAAAATGTAGTTCGCCTTTATCATTCAAAGTCATGTTAGGATTCTGTTTCATCCGTTGTAATACCATGACAGCTTGTCCCTTGAACGATACAGGTACACTCTTCAGGACTTCGTCTTCCACTCACTGTGGGGCTGTGGGTGGTACCCCTGGTAATGGCGGCTGTTGAAGCGGTGTTGCGGTGTGTCGCGTGGTGGTGGTGGTGGTGGTGGTGGTGCTGGGGTAGAGAGGGTTTTGTATTGGTCCATGAACGTCATGTACCGTTGAAACATCTCATTGTACCGTTGTACTTTCTCACTGTCGCTTAACCCCGGTTTTTGTAAGATGTGTTGCATCTCTTCCTCGAGGGTGTGTATGGTCTTCACCGTAGGTGAGACAGGGTAGAGCGATTGGAGGTTTTGAAGGAACCGTGGTTCGACGAGGACCATTTTTTTTCGTGTGGTTCATTGTCGGCCGAAGAATCCATCCAATACTGGACCCAACACGAAAGCGGCCAACGGTACTAAGATGGCCCCGAGAAAACCGCCTTTCTGTAACACCTCTTTCTTTTGTGTTTGAGAGACTCGCTTCTGGACTAGGGTTCGGAGACCTGTCTTATGCTCGGTCAACTTGGTCTTCTGAACCGGAGTCAGTGGTACGTTGCCTTTTAACAGGTTGTACCCGATCTCGCACAGAAAACGTACAAGGTCAGGGTCCGCACCGCGTA
Source organism: Hanleya hanleyi (assembly GCA_036873755.1). Lineage (NCBI taxonomy): Eukaryota > Metazoa > Mollusca > Polyplacophora > Lepidopleurida > Hanleyidae > Hanleya > Hanleya hanleyi. The sequence continues at coordinate 46,701 of JAVTVY010008442.1, forward strand.
CAATGGTTCGAACCAACTCGGGTGGGGCCGTCTTCAATACACGGAGCGTCGGGGTGTGCTTCCGTACTCCCGCAGACATCATGTACAACTAATGCTAGAACCCACAACTCTGCCCTTGAACCCACAACTCTGCCCTTTTTATCTACCTACCTCCTCAATATCGAACAGAGACAAAGTCAACCATGATGTGGTATTAATTCTTTTTATTGTCCCTATCATCAAACACACACACTCCAGCTGGGAGAGCCAGTGGGGATGTGTTTACATTATTTGGTCTCCCGGTCTCTCCGGGAAAGATGCCGGTCCGTAGTCAAAGGTGGTCGGGGTGGCTTGCTTGAGGTCGAAGAGCATATACCCGTGCTGAGGGGTTGTGGCATCTTTAAAGGCTTCCAACGCAAACGGTGTGCGCCCGGGATACATCTGTCTCGCCAGGTGCAGCATTTGAATGGTATCTCTCGGGTTTTTGAAGACCACCAGGTAGTGGACATTTAAGCTGATGTTCCGATGTTCTTTGTTTTTACTGAACAGATTCTGCACAATGTAGATGATGCTGAGCCGTCGATGATGGCTGCCTTTGGTAAAGAGTTGGGTGACCCGCGCATCCGCCTCCGCCATGAGATCATCCAGAACCACAAAGGTGTCTCCGGTTCCAAATCGGCCAGGTTGGGTAGGCCTTCCACGAACGTGATGTGGGGCATTGCTGCATACGCTGCCTGCCATTCTCCGTAACACCACACGACTCGGGCAGTGGATGGGGTCATCATGCTGTCGGCGTGTTGAAGGAGCTTCCTGACGAACTGCGTTTTGCCGGAGCCCGTCGGTCCTGCGATGACGCAAGTGAAGGGATGCTGCCACCGAGGGTCCATGGCTGGAGGTGTATCCGCTGTCGTGGTAACCCGCTCTTGTAAATTTGGTACGAGTGAACTGGAATGGTGGTGGGTACAACGTCGGTCGTCGTTGTGGATGGGCGTTCACTGTGAGTGATGAAATCCTGTGAGTTTTCAGACGTCGTGGGTGTACTTGGTGTAGGTGTTGACTGTATACTTGGTGTGAATTGTACACGTGGTGTGGTGGTGGTGATGACTGGACTCGTTTCGATCACGAGGTTGCCTGGTGTAGAGAAGGTCTGTAGACTGGTTTGACTGCCACTCATAGCTGGAGTTCCAAGTTGGTTAAGTAGAATGCTGACATAGGCTACGTCGTAAACCACACCTCCGTACAACACACTCAGCAGGGTTAGCAATATCACCACAAAGCCCACTTGCGCTTTGCGCGTTTTAGGAGACGCTGTGTTCAGAGGCAGCTGCTGTTTGTCCAGAGCACCGTGGTCGAACGTGGAATGAAGGATGACCGCAGTGGTTCTGGCTTTATAGTCGTTTCACCTGGTTGGCAGCGACCCAGGATTTGAAGGAGCTGGGCCAGCCTTGCCATTTGACGAAATGAAACAGTTTGCCACGTCGACGTTCCGTTTTCAAAATCTGCTCCACCGTGTAGTAATCTTGCTTTGTTTTTACGACAGGCTGTAATTCCGTCTCGTAAAACGTTCCTAGCAACGATTCCCCTTGAAGATCTTCCAGTTCATAGACTCGCTGCTGTCGGGGTAGGCGCCGTTTAATCAGGAAGTGCTCATCGCCCCAGTTGGGCAAGTAACGTTTCTCAAATTGACCTTTGACTTTACTGATCCGTACAGGGTCCCCTACCTTGAACACCTCCTTCAGCGTTCGCTGCGATTGCCTGGGGTACAAGACACGCCGGACTTGGGCTTCATTGCGTTGGGTCACGGCAATGGGGGCTCTCTCTATACTCCGATGATAGGTTCGATTGTAACCACTCACAAGATTCGGGAGAACATCGATGTACCGCC
>JAVTVY010008443.1:0-45826 GCA_036873755.1 Hanleya hanleyi
TACGCCTGTGAAGTAGCTGTTGCCATCCTCATGAATATCTTCTGAAACCGACAGCGCTTATAAATATTGCTGCCATTTTGGCGGGGGACCTAGCTGGCTGCTTGTTTCTCCTACTGTACAACGAAACTAACAAATAATTGTGTTGAGTTGGCTGGACTCCAGTCAGTGCACCTGAGAAATTGTTACAAGTTTTGAGTTGTTTTATTTACTTGCTGAGCAGCTCTTGGGATGGGAGGAAGGAATCAGTTCCATGGATTTTGCTGAAAATATAAATGTGAAAATGCTGCTGCCATTGATAGTTGATAGTGAGAGGTCAGATTCCATGGTTTCTCTAGACGGTGACTGGTGTCCAGCCAAGTTGTCTTCACTGGCCATAGTCTGAGAAGATAAGGAATAATACTTACCCAATAACACAACCTTTGTTTGGGCATTTATTCACTGAGCGTGTTGCTGCTTCATTGTCCCCCGCTACTTACTAGGGGGATTCCGTAAGATTTTCTTGTCCGGACAATAACTTGTGAACGATTTATTGTCCGGACAATAACTCGTGAACGATTTAACCAATCAACTTCAAACTTGAGGTGTGCCTTGACATTGGCGAGAGGACGGTTGGGATTGTTTTCCAGTAATGTGCGTAATCTAATATGGCCGCCGTCAGCCATATTGGATTATAAGCAGTTGGATCTTGTCCGGACAATAACTCGAGAACGATTCAGACGATCTACTTCATACCTGGGGAGTGCCTTGACATTGTTGAGAGGAGGATTGGGATTGTTTTTCAAGGACGTGCTTAATTCAATATGGCCACCATCAGCCATACTGGATTTCATTAGATTTTAAGCAGTTTGATCTTGTCCGGACAATAACTGAAGTACGATTCAGCTGATCTACTTCAAACTTGGGGAGTGCCTTGACATCGATGAAAGGATGGTTGGGATTGTTTTTCAGCAATGTGCATAATCCAATATGGCCGCCGTCTGCCATATTGGATTATAAGCAGTTAGATCTTAGATTTTCTTGTCCGGACAATAACTCTTGAACGATTTAACCGATCAACTTCAAACTTGGGGTGTGCCTTGACATTGGTGAGAGGACGGTTGGGATTGTTTTTCAGCAATGTGCGTAATCTAATATGGCCGCCGTCAGCCATATTGGATTATAAGCCGTTGGATCTTGTCCGGACAATAACTCGAGAACGATTCAACCGATCTACTTTATACCTGGGGAGTGCCTTGACATTGTTGAGAGGATGATTATGATTGTTTTTCAAGGACGTGCTTAATCCAATATGGCCACCATGAACCATACTGGATTTCATTGGATTTTAAGCAGTTTGATCTTGTCCGGACAATAACTAGAGTACGATTTAACTGATCTACTTCAAACTTGGGGAGTGCCTTGACATCGGTGAAAGGACGGTTGGGATTGTTTTTCAGCAATGTGCATAGTCCAATATGGCCGCCGTCTGCCGTATTGGATTATAAGCAGTTAGATCTTAGATTTTCTTGTCCGGACAATAACTCAGGTGTGCCTTGACATTGGTGAGAGGACGGTTGGGATTGTTTTTCAGCAATGTGCGTAATCTAATATGGCCGCCGTCAGCCATATTGGATTATAAGCCGTTGGATCTTGTCCGGACAATAACTCGAACGATTCAACCGATCTACTTCATACCTGGGGAGTGCCTTGACATTGTTGAGAGGATGATTATGATTGTTTTTCAAGGACGTGCTTAATCCAATATGGCCACCATGAGCCATACTGGATTTCATTGGATTTTAAGCAGTTTGATCTTGTCCGGACAATAGCTGGAATACGATTCAACTGATCTACTTCAAACTTGGGGAGTCCCTTGACCTTGGTGAGATCCCGGTTGGGATTGTGTTTCATGAACGAGCATAATCCAATTTGGCTGCCATCTACCAGCGATATTGGATTATGTTGCCTTTTAAGCAGTTGCATCTTGTCTGGACAACAACTCTAGAATAATTCAACTGATCGACTTCAAACTTGCAGTTTGGCTTGACATCGGTGAGAGGACAGTTGTCATTGCTTTTCAGTTACCTGTGTAATCCAAGATGGCCACCATCAGTCATCTTAGATTTTCAGCATTTAGATCTTGTCTGGACAATAACTCTAGAACGATTCAACCAATCTACTTCAAACTAGTCGAGTGCATGGACATTGGTGGGAGGACAGTTGGTATTATGTTTTATGGATGTGCAGGGTCCGAAATGGCGGCCTGCTATTGGCTAAAAGCTGGCCAAAATTTTGGCAAAGCAGGCGATGTAGAAAATGACCTGCTAAAAAAAAAAATCTCGACCGAAAGTAGCAGGCCATAATTTTCCTGGCCATTCCTAAGTATATATAATTTTGTTTCCGTTTCACACAACGTAAATTGAATTCTTCGTTGGCAATATCATCGTACAAATACTCCACTAAATGTGGGTGTAAAACTGAAAGTACGAATGAAGCCTGATGCCTCTTCAACTTCCGGCTGCGCACAAAGCGTACTGGCATTACAGTTATTTCCCTTGCTTAATTCCTTGATGTAGTTGTCTCCCTTGGGAGATCACTTCCGGCTTATTGACAGCATGCGAAGAATATGCTGCAAAAAACTGTCAATCTGTCAACGCTGAAGTCGTGGAAATGTGACTGGATTGAGATTTTACAGTCTTTAAAAGCGCAATGGACAGCAAGTCGTAGTTAGCGTCTGTTGTGCCCCATGTAAAAAATACGAGGACAATAAAAACGCTAAGAAACTATCAACAGACGTGGGTTTATGGTACTCCAAATGTGAAGAAAGATGTGGTTGTTACACATGCCAACGGTGAACCTCACAAAAGGGCAGAGGTCTTGAAAAGGAATTCTATAGAGAAAAGGGCCAGTCAAAAGTGGAGATGATTATTTCCCTCTGTCTTCCTGGGATACAAAGTGATAAATGGCGGATTGGTAGTGTGCACTTTATACGGTATTATGATCATTGGTGGATTTGCACATGTAGAAAAAAAATAGCTGTCCAACTTCATAAATAGCAGGTGATGTTAGATTTGACCTGTGATTTATTTTTTTTTATTTTTTTATGAAAAAAAATAGGTCATCACAAATTTTCTAATTCGGACCCTGATGTGCATAATCCAATATGGGTGCCATCCGCTGTATTAGATTATGTTAAGCAGTGCTCGCTTCTCGCAACGCGATTTTATCGTTCTTTTTTTCCTGACCTTCATGATTCCTTATGATTGTTGTCACCCAACTGCATAACCCAATCTGACTACCATAATCATTCAAATTGCTCTTTTATTGGACTGATCTTACTAAACACAAATAAATGTAGTGTTCCCCGCACCAGCAGTACTACTTATAGTGTATAACTTGACTGTCAACATCTTAAAAATATTTAAATGCAACCGCTACCTCACCGCTGTGAGGTGCATCGCTCAGCAGCGATATCCATTTTCAAATCATACTCTTCATCAATGATATAAGATATCATCGACCAAAAAAAATCGACCATAGAGGTCCATGGCCCCCGCAGCAGCAGCGCCAGTTATGGTGGATGTTATCCACCATAACTGATGCTGCTAGCGGGGGACATGGACCTCTATGGTCGATTTTTTTAATAGATAAATATTGATGTATTCAGAATAAAGAAGTCAAATAAACATGAACAAGACAATAGTTTGTCAATAAAATGTAAGCAAAAAAAATAAAAGCCTCATCAAGGTTGAACCAGCCATGTGTTTGAGAAACAAATTCTCATATTTGAATGACTTGAAAGTGGGAGGGGACTATGGAATTACTTTTTGTTCTTCAGTCCGTCCATTCTGCTGTCTGTCTGTTTCCAAATTTGTGACAAAATATCTCGGTGACATAGACATCTTTGACACAAACCTTCCTTGTGAAGGCCACTAGGTCATGGTCAATCCTGACTGACCGTGGCCTATTTTCAAATGTCACAGAGGTTGAAATGTGTACAGGAAGTCATATCTGCTTGTTACCGCAATATCTGAGGGACAACTTTAGATCAAGTCTTGATCTTGGGCACAATGCTGCCTTCTGTCACTCCAACTGTCATGGCATTTTCAAAGGCCATTGGTCAAGATGTTAGTAGCAGTAATATATCCTCTGGAACAACATTTGAACAACTCGATTCATGGTTGAGCTTTACACAGTTATTGCTGCCTCATACCCGGTACCTTTATGCGAAATCCACGATAGTCCTGTTGAGAGAATTTTAGCAGTGATGGTAACATAATGTTTTAGATATGTCACATGGGCTGTCTGGCAAGACCTGCTAGCTAATCGTCTTGTATTCATTCAATAGATCAATAGACACCTACCAGATGCATGGAGTTCCCTGTGACCACGTATATCTCTGGGAGTTCTCTGTGACCCTGTATTTCTCTGGGAGTTCTCCGACCCTATATTTCTCTGGGAGTTCTGTGTGACCCCATATTTCTCTGAGAGTTCTCTGTGATCCTTTATTTCTCTGGAAGTTCTCTGTGACCCTGTATTTCTCCGGGAGTTCTCTGTATTTCTCTGGGAGTTCCATGTGAACCTGTATTTCTCTGGCAGTTCTCTGTGACCTTGTATTTCTCTGGCAGTTCTCTGACCCTGTATTTCTCTGAGAGTTCTTTGTGACCCTGTATTTCTCTGGCAGTTCTCTGACTCTGTATTTCTCTTAGAGTTCTCTGTGATCCTGTATTTCTCTGGGAGTTCTCTGTGACCCTGTATTTCTCTGGGAGTTCTCTGTGACCCTGTATTTCTCTGGGAGTTCTCTGTGACCCTGTATTTTTCTGGGAGTTCTCCGTGGCCCTGTATTTCTTTGGGAGTTCTGTGTGACCCCATATTTCTCTTGAGAGTTCTCTGTGATCCTGTATTTCTCTGGAAGTTCTCTGTGACCCTGTATTCTCCGGGAGTTATCTGTATTTTTCTGGGAGTTCTCTGTGAACCTGTATTTTTCTGGGAGTTCTCTGTGACCCTGTATTTCTCTGGGAGTTCTCTGTGACCCTGTATTTCTCTGGGAGTTCTCTGTGACCCTGTATTTCTCCGGGAGTTCTCTGTATTTCTCTGGGAGTTCTCTGTGAACCTGTATTTTTCTGGGAGTTCTCTGTGAACCTGTATTTTTCCGGGAGTTCTCTGTGACCCTGTATTTCTCCGGGAGTTCTCTGTGACCATATTTCTCAGGGAGTTCTCTGTGACCCTGTATTTCTCTGGGAGTTCTCTGTGACCTTGTATTTCTATGGGAGTTCTCTGTGACATGCTATACTTCTCGGGTGTTCCATGTGGTCCTGTATTTCTCTGGGAGTTCTCTGTGACACTCTTTATTGTCCCCTGCTACTTAGTAGGGGGGGGGGACTTAGAAACACCGGTGTCCGTAATTCCGTAATTCCGTGATTCCGTAATTCCGTGATTCCATAAGATTTTCTTGTCCGGACAATAACTCGTGAACGATTTAACCGATCAAATTCAAACTTGGGGTGTGCCTTGACATTGGTGAGAGGACAGTTCGGATTGTTTTCCAGCAATGTGCGTAATCTAATATGGCCGCCGTCAGCCATATTGGATTATAAGCAGTTGGATCTTGTCCGGACAATAACTGGAGTACGATTCAACTGATATACTTCAAACTTGGGGAGTGCCTTGACATCGGTGAGAGGACGGTTGGGATTGTTTTTCAGCAATGTGCATAATCCAATATGGCCGCCGTCAGCCATATTGGATTATAAGCAGTTGGATCTTAGATTTTCTTATCCGGACAATAACTCGTGAACGATTTAACCGATCAACTTCAAACTTGGGGTGTGCCTTGACATTGGTGAGAGGACGGTTGGGATTGTTTTTCAGCAATGTGCGTAATCTAATATGGCCGCCGTCAGCCATATTGAATTATAAGCAGTTGGATCTTGTCCGGACAATAACTGGAGTACGATTCAACTGATCTACTTCAAACTTGGGGAGTGCCTTGACATCAGTGAGAGGACAGTTGGGATTGTTTTTCAGCAATGTACATAATCCAATATGGCCGCCGTCAGCCATATTGGATTATAAGCAGTTGGATCTTTGATTTTCTTGTCCGGACAATAACTCGTGAACGATTTAACCGATCAACTTCAAACTTGGGATGTGCCTTGACATCGGTGAGAGGACGGTTGGGATTGTTTTTCAGCAATGTGCCTAATGTAACCGCCGTCAGCCATGTTGGATTATAAGTATTTGGATTTTGTCCGGACAATAACTGCAGTACCGTACGATTCAACTGATCTACTTCAAACTTGGGGAGTGCCTGGACATCGGTGAGGGGACGGTTGGGATTGTTTTTCAGCAATGTGCATAATCCAATATGGCCGCCGTCAGCCATATTGGATTATAAGCAGTTGGATCTTAGATTTTCTTGTCCGGACAATAACTCGTGAACTATTTAACCGATCAACTTCAAACTTGGGGTGTGCCTTGAGATTAGTGAGAGGACGGTTGGGAATATTTATAGTGTATAACTTGACTGTCAACACCTTAAAAATATTTAAATGCAATCATTACCTCACCGCTGTGGGGTGCATCGCTCATCAGCGATATCTCCATTTTCAAATCATACTCTTCATCAATGATATGAGATATCATCGACCACAAAAAATCGACCATAGAGGTCCATGTCCCCCGCTAGCAGCACCAGTTATGGTGGATGTGATGTATTCCACCATAACTGGTGCTGCTAGCGGGGGACTACATCATAGTGCCATGTCAGATCATGCCAATATTATGAGGGGTCTAAGGACTATAACTAAAATAGTGTTGAAAGCGATGTTAAATCTCATTCACTCTGTTTCTGGACAGCATGTAATCATTATACTCTGAACATTGCCTGCATGTAGCAACACTTTTTTTTTTACAAAGTTTTCTGCAAATGTATATCTCTCCCTTCACCTAGGCAAGAGTGCTGTTAAGTGTTAGAAAAGATGGACAATTGTTAGCTGCTTAGATCAGTGATGTAAGTCTTCCGGTTTTTGCCGGAAATCCGTTTTTTTGTTGAAACTTGGAAAAAAATCCGTTTTTATAGAAATTTAGATTCTCGTCCGGTTTTACCAGGAAAGTGATACTTGATGTCGACTAAATCGATATTTGAGCGTTCAAAAACGCATGTTTTACCTGATCTTGATAAAGTATGTATTGTTACCATTTTTGATCCTCAAAATTGGATCCCGATCGTCTCTAGCGAAGAACCGACGTAGTCGCCATTTTTGTAATGATTTGTCCGCCACGTGATACGGGAGACAACTCGGGAGACAACTAGAGTTGTCTCCCCTGTAGTACTGGCGCTCAAATCGCTAGCAGCCGAAACTATTATGGGATATTGCGTGGCAGTCTGAAGTGAAAATTGCGCCTTTTTTGCCGGAGTGAAAATCGAAGTGAAAATCATGAGCGTGTTACATCGCAGTGCCGACATAGACGTCAATGAGGTGGATAAGAGTATCAAAAATAAGTTTCGTCATGGCTGGAGGACAAAGACTGTCACGGGGATCACCTTTCAGACTACATAAGGAAACTCAATTTGCCAGGTTTGGCTGAATGTACCATTTGTAATGATAGAGTACGTTACGGCAGCTCAGGAAAAAAATCTTTACAAGCTCACGCAAAATCGGCAAAGCATCTGTCAAGACGCAAAAATAAACTGTCAAACCAGACACTGCCTGTATTATTTACAGCAACAAAATCGGCTGAAATACCTCAGGTTAGACATTAGATAGGCCCTATGTCATGATAATGTGTGATCCAAATGTTCCATCATTCCATACAGGAGTCTCTGAATAAATTTACAGAAATTAATTTTCAAAATAAGTTTGCCTATTTCAGAATCAGAATGAGGGTATATTATGAAACAGGTTTTGCTTGAAAAACAACACAAAAAAGTAGTGGCTTGCCAATCATATTTCCTTATTTTATTTGCCAGAAATTGGCTCGAATGCATCTCCAGCCATCTAGGACCCCAGAGCTTCCAGGGGCCTAGGCGGCCCAGGCGGCCCCTGGACCCCGGCCTAAAGTGCTAGGATAGTATTTTCAGGTTTTTTGACAAACGTCCACTTACATCACTGTTAGATAATGCTAGACTAAGATAGTGACTTTCACACATTATATAGGCATGACATGGTACTAGAATAAAATTTTTAAAAAAAACACAAAATGCAAAAAGCTGTCACTCACCACTTTTTGAAGGTCTTTGAACAGAAACAGAAGTTTTTTGTGTGGTTTTTTTTTTTGAGCCTACACGTAATCTACAATTTGTGATACAGACCAGGGTGCGAAATAGCCCTTTGCCCGGTTGCCCGGGGCAACCTAAATTTCCTTTGGGCAACCAAATTCTGTCCAAATTGCAATGCATTTGGATGGGTTGGTTGCCCGTGCTTGCCGAAGGGCAACTAGAATTTGTTTGTCTATTTCATACCCTGCAGACCTACATTTCCTACTATTTCAGAATTGACCTACTTCGATAAACATATGTTAGCCGACATTCAAATTGGTTTGACAGTATTTGGGTGGGTGAGTTTGGGTACCCGTACAACCCATCTGGATTACTCCATGATCAATACCACATGGTCTTTAAGGATAGCTGGTCCCTTAGACATGTTAGAGGCAGTTTTTGCACCCCCGTGACAATTTGTCGTCTGTATCAATAAATATACAAGATAACCATAATAAACTATATATTTTATGAAAGCGTACATCGTAGGGATTCCAACTATATGATTTGTATAACCGATGCTGCTACTGTGTAGAAAATCTTCCAATTTTAAAAAATGAAAATGAAAACAATAGCGTCCATTTTTCAATTGAAATTTCATGAAAACTGTTGGTCTTGTTTTTCAACTTTGATGGTATACCTTGATAGGAGACAATTCGAACTAGTAAACTTTATCTCATTTTTGTTTTTTTTGCCTGGTTTTGTTTTTACAGCTATTTTACTAAAATGAATTGAAAAAAACGTACTATTTTACAGTCATTCGTCTTAAAAGTTGAATAATTAAAAAACTAATCCTAACTTACAAAAAAAGAGATAAAGTTTACTATATCACCTTATAAGTAACAAGCATACCAAATTTCAAAAGCGTAGCATGGCTACTTTTCGAGAAATAAACGTTTAAATCTCGGATTTTGTACAAAAATGCAAGGCTAGAAATCAGGCAAAATGTGTCCAGCTATACATCTGATGAATTAATTCAAATTTTTTGCTTGAATTCTATTGTCAAATACATTTTTAATCTGTGTAATGGAACCTACATGTACTCGAATTCCTGTTTATTCTGGATAACTATTACACTAAGTTTTTTTCATCAAGGCAGTTTAAAGTCCAATTTAAACTTAAAAAACTTGCTAAAACTTGATCAGCTGAGAATTGTTCACACCTGTGTAGATGACTTCACGGCGGGTGTCTGAGTGAAGTGTCCCTGTTATAATTAGAAACAAAAATACGGATGTTTGCATGGTTTTGATCAGAAGGGGGTAGATTAATGTAAATAAGTAGGACTAATAGATAATTAGCTTACCATAAGACTGCGGAAATGAGTTTTGGAAAGGGAAATTTAACAGACAAAAATAATAGTAGCCAAGCCCAAGCTAAGGCCATCTGTTTAATTGTTCCAGTGCCTCGGAAACTAAATTTTTAATCCTAATATTGAAGCACTTCTATTTATAATTTTGATTTCATTTTTTCACCAAATGTTAGAGGAAATAGGGAATATTTGAATGAAGAAATAAAAAAAAATGACCAATTTTGACCCTCTAAGGGGACAGCTATCCTTAAAGGGGAATGTTATCACCGGACCTATGTGAACGTTAATATATACATGTACCTTGATACTGTAAGATATATATAAATCGACTATATAGTTTTTCCCCCGATCTCCGAACTTTAAAACGGTAAATTTGGCGATTTAAACGCGTTTCTACCACGAGCCTGTCAAAGCGGTGACCTTTGACCCATGACGTCACAGAGTGAACCAGTCCGCCACAGCATTAGCATTAGCATACGTAAATAAGTCAAATCTGCTCCAATATTTTTCGATTTTTCGACTATATTCTCGTACGTCGGTGTGTTGTTGGAGGGTGTAGCAACACAAATGGAGATGGATTCAAGTTGCACCCGTGGCGAAACGACGAAAAATCGGAAAGAAATTCGACGAAATTTGTGCAAAATACGAGAGTGTGGGGAAAGCCGACGAAGTGGTCTCGCATTTGTTCCGCTCACTTCACTGACGATTTCTATTCAACAACAGAGATGGCAAGAATGTGTGGATATCCCCCTATACTGAAAGAAGATGCTATTCCCAAGATCAAGACAAATAAATCTTTATCAGAAAGAGAACAAACAACCCCTCAATCTGCCGGAGTGCGTCAGTTATACAGGGACGACCGACCTCGTGGACTCGGCAAGCGACAACCCGTTCTCGCAGACAAGCACTGTAAAACCCCCTGAATGTTTTGGCCCACACCGCTTCCATGGTCCCCTCTACCGAAGTGGACCATAGATTTAATCTTCCACTCTTGAAATTTTGGATCAGTCTCACAGGGTGATCGACCAGCCAATCCTGAATCCTACATCATAGGATGTCTTACAGCTATTAACTGAACTGTAATAATCAATGTACTTAATACCCAATGCCTTTTAATCAACTTATTCCAGTATATCGGAAATTCACTTCTGGCACCAGCTTATTTATTTATTTATTCAATAAATAACCAACGGACCGAAATTCAATTACAGGTTATTAAAACGCTATATACATATCCTGATTATTTGGTGTCCTTTTGTATCTCCATTTGAGCACATGCACTGTACATTGTATGTTCTTTTGAAAAATAAACTGAAATTGATCACCTGGAAGAGTAATTGAAACTAACAGAAAGGTGTGAAGCAAACAATTTTTTATGGGAGTGTGTCCAAAAGGGAGAATTAAGGTTCAACGCCGCGCGTTCAGCAATAGGGTGTCCAAAAGAAATAAACTGGGCTTCTCCACATGTGAGTTAGTTATTGTTTTAACATCGAATAGCTTCCTTTGGAATTGAAACTCTGTTTTCATTTGAGAGGACTTATCCACAGGTATGGATTAGCTCCTGTTTTAACATCAAATCGCTGACAATAATTGACAAAGACATAATAAAATTAAGCACGTAAGCGATGTAAATAAGCCGGCCTGCCACGGTATAACAATCGGTCCGTCCCGTAAGAAATGAACAAGAATGAACCATACAATGCCAATAAACACACACATATAAAAATAAAGGCGTAAATACATGTAACTACATAGTATGCTCTTACAATAGCAAATTATCTGTAGATTTTAAATGAATAGAGCTCGTACCGCTGTCTGTGTTATCCGCCATGTTTGACTCTGGCCGCTTCACTGTGTGACGTCACAGGGTAATCGCCGGGCGGATTTACTGAGGGTAAAAATCAGGCACTTTGAAGCCGTATTTCAGGATATTGCATCATCGCTAAAATTTTGAAAAAAAATCTAAAAAATAAAGCAGGCCACAGGGAACTGTTTTTTATCGGTTTTAGCCTTTCAAAAATTGTGATAATATTCCCCTTTAAGACATGTAATACTAATACAGTGGTAAGAAAGTCCAGTGTCAACGTCCGCATATATACACTGTAACACAGATGACTGTACAACATCATGCCATGACCAACGTTTGGTTCAAAGTCGAGGATAAAAACAACTATATTGTATGCCAGTTGTGTATATTTCACAACATTATGTTCTCTATAAAATGTCCTAGTGTTTTGGAAAGGCCCGGTAGGAGGCCTGGTTATAGAATCAGATGAGAACTTAATAATGATACTGAAGATTCTCTCCTTCAGGTGATCATGTGACCACATTCTTATCCCGTACTGCTATGAAAGCTGTCATATCAGCTGTGTGATCAAGTCGCTTTGGGCCACATTCCCGGGAGAAAAATTGATTGATTCTGCAATCAATTTGCGATTAATTTTCCATTTTTGTCGGGATTATTTCTTCATTATTCTGCGGACTATTTACTCTGCCCGATTTCCAAGATATCGATGTTTTCTTCCGTCAAAGCTGATCAAATAAGAGTTGAATCATGTCCTCTTGTTGTCTATTAATAATGGCCACTGGCACCAGAGAGCGAGGCGGTCAGATAAATCGGCGAAGTAAGCCCCGGTTCTTTGCTCTTTTCCCCGTTAGGCTCTTCAAGGGATTAAAAGTTTCAAAATTATCTGAATTGATTTTACGATACTGAACCTGAATGTGCCCATGCTATGTCTGAAATCATTAGGCGGGGTACATGTATGTATAAATTGTCTTCGAAGTAATAAACTCCTGAATGAATGCATGTGGTTGAAGTTCCGAGAACACCATCATCGCGAGCGCAACAACTTTCTCCTGCCTATTCTCTCCGACCAGGTCTAGTCGTTGCATAGAATGAGGCTTGTGTCTCTAGGTCCCATTTATATTGCGGTGGTCAATCACCGTTTTCCGTTAGGTTGTCTAAAATTTAAATACTTTATTTGGCACGGACATGCAAGTGCTCTGTGCGCCTGCATGTTATCCCATGGAGGAGAGGCATCGTAGATGTGTGCCTCTGGAGGAGTGAAGCATCGTAGATGTGTGCCTCTGGAGGAAAGGCATCGTAGATGTGTGCCTCGATCTGAAGGAGCAAGAATGGAAAACACATACATGACGTAAAAGCTCACATATGCCTATGATATAACATTGTATAAAGTTTAAAATTTCGTCACTTTTGACGTAATTAGACAGGATGTTTCTCTATTCCATGTTTTTGTACACTTGTCCCTCACTATAACAAGGTTCATGTTATAAGGCAGGTTTCAGTATACTATGACCACTGTGAAATGTCCTCAATAGGCCCATTTCACGTCACGTAAGTAACATTTTCATTCCTTTTTTGAAGTTTGCTCACTCACCCAGACAAGAGGAAAAATACTTCACAGCTACAACCTCATAAGTATGTAAGAGTAGTATCCTACCTTCTATATGAGAAATGTTACAACTCTTTTCATTCACTTGATTAGTTCACAGAGCTTGATTTGTGCTCTGTCACGTAAGTAACGCAGAGAATTAGGCATTTTCTCTCGATTTTCTTCTTCTTATTAAAAAGCGTCTGATTTGATTGGGAAAATCTACCCAATTGATGATATATATTCTTGGTATGAGAGTGAACAAGCACACAATAGACATGTTTTTTGGCATATTTATTTTAAGTACGTTCTAATAATTAATTAAGCAGCACTGATAGTGTCACGTAAGTAACAAAAAAGCGTCACGTAAGTAACATATGACATAATGAAATGTTACGGTGAGGATATTCCAGTAGTCCACATTGCTTCTCTGGATGTACCCGGAGGCATTATAGTAGACAGTAGAATTTAGTATACATGTATTGTGCATTGTGGTAATGAATTTATCCAATGAAATGCAGAGTCTATACTCGATCATGATAATGTGTTGCCAGAGATAACAATGTAATGTTGAAAGCATGAATTAAAATCTTTATACTGCCGGTACTGTATCAGGATTATTATTTTCAGCATCTTTATTTCAATGTGCAATAAACAGACAGTTGCATCTGTTGCAGTACCGTACTACAATGTACATGCAAAAGTACATTGTATTTACTGAGTTACTGTGTGAAGATGATGAAGAAAGGGCTACAGATACATGTAAAGACAGAAAGCAATGTGGATTGGAACATCATCACCATCACTTTTCAAGTATTGTAATACCATCCATTTATAGAAAAATGCAAAAAAACATGGCTAGTGTGTGGTTCTTCAATCACATACATGTACTAAAGAATCTAAATCATATTGTGGAGATTTCCACCATCAGATCTGGTGATCTGAAGGTGATTTTTAATCAGAAGAAGACCTTTAGTCATGTTAGTGTTACTAATGTGAAAGAGCACAAATCTAGCTCTGTCATCTAATCAAGTGAATGAAAGATGTAACATGTTCCATTTAGAAGGTACATGTAGGATACTACAATATATTTATGAGATCGTAGCTGTGAAGATTTTCTTCCCTTTTGTCTGGCTGAGTGAGCAAACTAAAGAAAATGAATAAAAATGTTACATGAAGAGAAATCCCACAGATAATGATCTGATATACATTTGCACATTAACTAATGAAGTTGAATCCAGTTCCCATACTTCACCTGTCTTGTTCACCTCATGTATACCATAAACAAGTACAGTTTGTGATGCTGGACTGAGGGACCGAATTCTCCAAGTAACATTAGTCTGTCAGAATTCAGCAATTTCAGGGTATTTTGAGCTGTCACTCGAGTATAATCTCTTCTCTTCAGTATTTCATGTTTCCAGATATTATTGTATCTTTTTATCATCCTTGAAGGATAGTCAGTTTGGAACATTGTAGCTACAAAAGTGATCAGAATGCTTATAATGATTATGTTACTTACGTGACAAAACCTGTTACTTACGTGACATGTCACGTAAGTAACTGATTTTTAGTCACTTCTCCTTGATTCTTAAAAACTTATCTCAGTTATATGTCCTACAGATTTCATATTTGAAACAAACTAGCTTTAGTAATGTAGTTAAATTTTGACTGATTTGCTCTCCCTTTTCCATGGCTAAAAATTTCAACAAATCTGTCACGTAAGTAACAAATGAAATTTCTTACAATATTACTATGTTTTTGAGAAAATGGAATAAGAAGTGTACATTTTCCTACAATATATTGTCAAAACATTCCTTTCTCATGATGATGGACATAAAATTTCTCACATAATTCTAATTCTTTGTCAGTTTTGATCTATTTACAATAATAATGTGAAAATGCTAATTTTGAGTTCAGAATTTTCACCTGTCGTTAAGCCTCATAAAAATAACCAGAAACTATTCTACCTGAAAAATGAGTATCAAGCATGTTTCTTGGGATATTGACTTAAGTTATCATGCATAGGTGATAACATCAAAACCAAATTATTTTTTTGGAAAAATTGGCTCTCTGTTGTGAAATGGACCAATACATGTTTATAGATGTAGAATCTATGTACACAAGGTTGAGGATCACCAGGGTTTTGGGGAAGGAACTCTCAGTGTTGAGTGGGGTTTTTTTTTTGGGGGGGGAAGGGGGAGGATTGGCAGATGGACCAGAACCTCATTGAAGATTATAAGTGAGTTTTGTGGTACGCATTCATATATATAAATAATCATGATAACTGGATTATCACCAAACTTCGCTAAATCAGCAATATCTGAATTTAGGTGATACCTCATATTTTTAAACACTGTTCATGTTCTTGTACATATATTTGGAATTGTTTTCTGTTTTCACAGTATCCTGTTCGCCGACATCTGTGGGTTCACGTCACTCTCCTCACAATGCACAGCCCAGGAACTCGTCCAGCTTCTCAACGAGTTGTTTGACCGGTTTGATCAGCTGGCGCAGCGTAACCATTGCCTACGCATCAAAATTTTGGGCGACTGCTATTACTGTGTTAGTGGACTTCCAGAGGCCAGGCCTGATCATGCGCACTGTTGTGTGGAGATGGGCCTTGAAATGATAGAGGCAATAAAGTAAGTTTTAAAATTTCCTCTAGTCAGAATCGGCCATTTGCACTATAGTTCAAGTTAATCCCTGGATAATGCTGTCTGGCCTGATGGCAGTGGGCAGTGCAATGACACCTGGCGGGCCAGTTCCAGTTCGTCAGTCTGCAGTGCAATGACACCTGGCGGGCCAGTTCCAGTTCGTCAGTCTGAGCGATTCCCGATGTCTTTAACCCAGAATACATTTTCGACCCTGTTGGTCCTTTCTTGGAATTGAGGGAATATTTTATCCATGTTTACACTAGTTCTCAATGGTTGAAAAACCCACTCCATGTTATAAACATATAGGGGAGAGATCATGAGAACAAACCGAAGCTCACGGTGGCCCATGTGCTGTGCACCAGTGTCGTTGACACCGTGGCGAGAAGCATTGTATGAGGATTAATGTGGGATCTCCTCATTGGAGCTTTCCGATACCGACCTCGGACAGAGTACAGTGAGGTATGACTGGTTCGGAGCCTCCTACCCAGATTTCTGGGTAGCCAATTTCTTTTCTCCCTATGCTGCTACCTGGAGGCATGTTTTTACTGGTAAAAATTTGGTAAATATATGAATCAAATGACCCTACTATTTGAAGAATGGATCATTATGCTTATCCTAGATATATTTTGACAACTTGCGGTAATCTCTCTAATAATTCAATCCCCCTATCAAAATTCAATCACCTTCAATTTTGGGGACAAAATTCAATCGGTTGCTCTAATAAATTTGATCATCCTCTAAAATTATTGAATTAACAAAGAAAAAATGAATTATTTGCAGCATTTTGAACCTTGTTTTCAACTTTCTGTTCTAATATAGAATTTGATCACCCTCAAATTTAGTATGCAAAATTTCACTTCCTGTGATTGAATTATTAAAGTGATTATCTTATTCTCTAAGATATCGCTGGAGGTATTGCTCCGCTTTGGAACATACATGTATGGATGAAACCAATTCCTCCACCCAGAAATTTGCAGGCGAGACTCTGACCATCTGAGGGCTTACTCAACGCAGTGCGGGCAAATTTTGCCCCCCACACTTTGGGGATATGTCACACCAGTATACTAAATTAAAGAAATAGGTTTTTGGTCTGACTAATGTAACACATAAAAGGAGTTATTCGTATTTTACCATAAATACTCCTGTGTGCTGTTGACACATGGTTGAACGTTGAACGTGAATCGGGGTACATGTAAGGATCATGAATATAGGGTATGGTTAAACAGGTATTTTATTTGCGGCCAGCTACATGTAGCTACACGTAGCTAGACATATTATCATGCTGATGATATGGTAGAACACGTACTGTGACATTACCTGTATACTGTGTTGGGAAGGTAAACTTGTTGAAGAGCCACGTATCGATATGCTCTCCTCTGTGAATTGAATATGGATACATTTAAGTCGCGGCCCAATTAGCCTTGCAAATATTAGAACAAACGTTTCAAGGTCGTTATCGTCATGGCGAAATTGCGAACAAATTTGATTAACACGAGTGTGAATCTGTTGGTATTCAGGTTGGTGCAAATATGGCACGTACAGTATCAATTATTAAGACGATTTATGATAATATTGTCTCTTCATCAATCGAGAACAGTATTGTGCACAAGTTGTCGTGGTTGTCAGCTGTTTTGAAGGACAATGGTCATTCTTCAATGTTCTTGGACATATTGAATTTGCCAGTGAAAACAACCAATTACCTGTTCAATGTACATGCAGGCGTCACACGTATTCTAAACGACTGTTTTCTGTATTTCCGATTACATGTACACCTTTGGCATTACGTACATGTACATGTAGCATAAAACTTGGTGATAAAATGGGTGTTTGAGTTATTATATCATGATAACCATGCAAATACTGGGTTATGAATTATCACCGACACGGGTTCGAGCCCAGCTGGTCCAAGTGTGAAAGTTTGTCAGTTACTTGCCGATGGACGGTGATTCTGTCCAGGTACTCCGGCTTCCTCGACCAACCAAACTGACAATAATGAGTGGAACAGCCTTGAGTGTTACATTAAGCCAAATCACCCCCTTTACCTGTACATGCAGGACAGACGAAATGACAGCAGGTGAAAAATAAAGCATTTTCGTGTTGAATTTTAAACTACAGTACGTGAAAGAAATGAACTCAATAAAAATCAACCCGATCTTGTCCCGATCTTTTCACCGTGTTAACATCATGCTGTCCCGATTTTGACCTGGTCTTGTCCCGGTTGAAAAATCGGGACAACATCGGGACAGCATCATGACGTCCCGATCATGTCCCGATCTTGTCGCGATCTTGTCACAGTGTTGGTCCGATGTTGTCCCAATTATTTGTCCCGATTTTCTCACCCGCTGATTCTCTTCCCATTACTACAAAGTAACTTGGAAACCCTGGCACTAATATGTTGTACAATTGAGATTATTTTTCTGATCCTTAAATCTGATATGCTGGGGCCAAACAACATCCTGTACGGGCTGTGGCACTGGGTATATCATCCAACTGTGAGTGTGAGTAACGTTCACACCCGCGTGTCTACAGCGCGTCAAAACGAACATAAATCTGCATGGTACATGTTTGGATATAGTGATCAAACATATTTTCATTTGTATTTCATTTCTTGGCACCTATCGACACAATTCGGTTATATTTCGTTCAAACTCCGTTCATCCTTTTGCGTTCATTCTCATAAATCATTTTCTCACATTCACGGAGAACAGTAGTTGAAAATGGCAACTTGTCACGGATTTCCAACTTCAAGAAAACAACGAAGATCGATCTTCATCATCCCCAGATTCACAGAGATATATGTTTCTTCTTTCTATTACGATCAACTTTATATTAGATCTAAAAACATAATTTTATATGCTCTAAATTGAGGTGGGGATGAAATCTTTCGCGACGTCTGCACTGGAGTGCTCTCGCCAAGGTCCTCGCGAGAAGGTCACAGCAGGTCTTCAATTTCACATTCCGGTTTTCTCGTGCAAAAAGTGAATGCTTTATGCCAGAATTTCGTCCATTCATGCTAGATCTGCATTCTATTTGCATTTTACAATATGATCTGTTATGAACTTTTTATAGGATTGGGCGATATGAGAAAAGAAAAAGTTATTCAAAATTGTTTAATAATATTTTTTATCAGAATATTTATCTTATATATTCTTCTGTGCTATCAGTAAAATTATCTTGCATTCTTCTCGTTTGTTATCACATTAGTCCAGACAAATTTTTAGTATTATGTAAATATTTAGGAAGAATGGTCTAATAAGTTGTTTCTCCGTGATATCTTCCGTACATAAGGGACAGGTTTCCGCAACACAATTGTATTGAGGACGGAAAACATCTTTGGAATGTACCTTGTACGCCTCGATGAGAACGAATCTTTTTTTAAGATCTTTTGCAGCGCTAGATATTAAAATAAATAATTAAATAATAAATAACAATGAGAGAGCAGAGCGAGATATTTATAAATGGAAGTACTAAAGATATGTGGTATTTTATATTTTCTCATGTCTCGCAAAACGGGATTCATTTTTTTGTTAATTTGAGCTCTAGGCTTAATTTAAAGTGTTACTATTATTATATTGGTAATATACTCTAACTTCGTAATGGGGATTAGATCAGCATGTACCCCATGTGAAATGTTGTTCTTTTATTCCGTTGTTATGTATTGCGGGGGGGGGCTCTTAATTCTGAGTACAATAAAAATTTATACATTCGTCTCACAAACAAACAAAAGACGCCGACTATAACAGAATCTTGGGACAACAAGCCATCATGGCCATGTAGTTGTTATAGTATTTTGAAAATCAATTCATCTGTAATCACAAATTCGGTAGACTATGGAAGTGGACAGTAGGTGATCACACTTCAGAAGCGCCGCACGGGTAGGAGTACGTGGTGCGGCTGTTTTCAGGGGCATAGCTCTGCAGGGTCAAAGTTCGCACATTTGGACCACGTGGTGCTTTTCGCCGCGGGAGTAGAGACGACCTGCTTCATATTTCTTTATCTATCTGAACAAATTACAATCAGTACATTTTGTAAACATTTAACTATACGGGTTTCCGAGCCATTCTGTCAGTCATCCAACTTTATTCACAGGCAAACATGTACGGACGATTAAAGTTTAACGGCAGCAGCGGGCAGTCCACTGGCACTACGGTAGTCCAAACTTCGTTCACTCCGTTCGGTTCATTTCGTTTCGGTTATTTCGTTTCGGTCAAACTCTGTTCATATTCTGGTCATAATTCGTTCAAACTTCGTTCCGGTTTAAAATTTTTGCGGTCATATTTTAATAACCGAACCGAAACGAACCAAACGAGTGTAAACATTAACGCAATTGCCTCTGTATTCACATGTCACGTAAACGATTGTAATTTGGAGATAACAACATGACGTCCCGATGTCGTCCCGATGCTGTCCCGATGTCGTCCCAATGCTGTCCCGATGTTGTCCTGATGTCGTCCTTTTAACAAGACCAGGACAAAACCGGGACAAGAATCGGGTTATCATCATGTTAACATCGTGACAGAATCGGGTTGTCATGATGTTAACATCATGTCATCCCAGTATTGAGTTCATTTCTTTCACGTACTGTATCTGATGCAGGGGTAGAATCTGGCAAAATTTTGCAAGAATCTTGCTAGATTGCAAACAAAATAGTTCGCGAGCATCCTAAGAATCAACCATTTAATCTGAAATTTTTGCAGGTTTAATATGGAATTTTAATTACTGAATATTCAGCAACAACTGTCAATGCTATTCATCAAAAAAACAATTCTCTAACCATATAAGTTCCTGAGATAAAGCACCTGGTTACCGGTTATTATGGTAACCATATTGCTGAAACTATTGGTAACCATGTCAGTGATATCCAATAACCGGTAAACACAATGTTCATGAAATGTTAAAGAATCAGAATCCTTTGTATCTCAGAAAAGAATTTACCATTATTTTCTGTCTAATTATCTCTAGTTCACTGTGTGACATCATCGAAGCTCATTTGCATACCAGATTTAAACTAGTCCCAACATTGTGTTTCAGTTTCCAGTAGCAGTTTTTGGTGTTACTTGAAAAGGTCACTTCAAAATTGTTTTGTTATGGCTTTATAATATCGATCTTTTAGCTCATTATAAAAGATAGTAGCTTTATGCTTTTTGATTTGGGGTCTGGATAATTCGATTCAGAGAAGTAAATGTAGCATGCGTGCAAACGGCATGGTTCCTCGATGAGGCAGCTCTATGAAAAGGCGGCTAAGTCGGGACTGTGATATGACTGAAAAATTAGCTTTTAAACATGTTAAAAGGGATTTATACACGAAAATCTGATTAATCAAATTTTGCCACCCATTGTCAGTCGTTTGGGGATTTATTCCCACTGGCTTTATAGAGTATGGTCATGAAAACTCACCGACTTGTCAATCTCAACACGTGAAAGATATTGAAAGAAGATAAATTTAAAAAAAAGCATAATTACATTTATTGTGTACGTAATTTAAGTCAATGGGGAATGTCAATCGAGCTTAACCCAGTTACATGTAAGTGGAAAAATCCAAAATTCAGCGTCAAATTGATCTACAACCATGACAGTAGTACTGGACCACTATTTTCACCACGTAGGTGAAAAAATTAACCAGATCATTTGAAAAAATAATTTTTCGTTTTATATTTCATTATTTTTCAGGTGAATTTTACATTATGTGTGGCTAATGTCGCTCCGGGTATATTGTTTGACACTTGTAGATTAATTTGATGCTGCATTTGGGGTTCTTCCACTTGACTGGGTTAAGCTTGATTGATATTTTTTTGACTAAAATTACATACAATATAAATGTAAATATGAAATTACATTTATTCATTTTCTTCTTTCAATATCTTCCCTCGTGTGGAGATTGACAAGTGGGTGATTTTTCATGACCCAAGCCATTGGGATGAAATCGTCAAAAGACTGACAAGGGGTGGGAAATTTTGATTAATCAGATTTTCGGGTATAAATCCATTTTAAAAGCAAATAAAATCCTATTGGCTCAATCATTTCTTCCCCAGCTGTTCAAGGATGGCTCGTATACCACCAAGTTATAGTATGTATAAAGTCATCACTTTCGATAAGAATATCGGAGTAATAAATCAGTTGTTTGCGACTACATGTATATTGATCATCCTTGAATATGACCGGGAAAAAAATTATTGAGGTATGAAAGGTTTGAATGGCTGGTATTTCTGAAATGTCTGAATAGGGAAAAACGGAAAAATATGACCCGCAGTTTGTCAAATCAAGCAACAAATCATTGAGCATTGACCGTAAAAATGGTCATTCAGTTTACATGATTTTGTCATAAAGCATCGATTTTAGAGCAGGAAATTGCCACTTGGTTATCGATTTTCCGGCCGATGGAAGGGCAAGCGAACCTGCAGCTGAAGGCCTGTCTGTAGACAGACGGCCGAAATAGCATGAAAGTTGATAGATTGCTCTCAATTCCCCCTCCACATTCACAGCTTCATTTCCATCGAGCTCGAGACTACCTGATTTTAGACGGTGTTTGATCGAGCGATCCAATTGCTGGAAATGCGAGAATTGGCCACATATGGTTAATAAATCGCCTGGGAAGTTTACTGTATATTTCACACGTACACAAGTTGTTCTTGCAACAAGTACATGTACGTACGGCAGAACATTACCCATGTGATTCCAAAGAAGCCTATTGATTTGAGGTCAAAATTGGAGTGATATGTAAAGAGGTGGGAAAAATTGACTATCTCTGGTGGCTAAAAAGGCAACCATATAACACTACAGGAGAGCTTCCCTTGGCACCTCACATTCAGACCCGAGAATATGGGGGATTCTTGGACGTAGCCTTAGTATCTCAGCCGCACTTTTATTGTAGCTGTTCATGTGGAGACTATGACGTATCGACATGGCCCCTAGCACCGGTTTAAGCAGAATTAGATATGCTAAAAACTGTAGCTCAGGAGCTGTGATGACAGATCAGCTCAAACAACTCATCTGATGTTAATAGATGAGCATCGTGGACGTTGGATGGAAACGTCTCAACATGGGGTAACCTGGTAAATGCAAGAATACCCAGAGAAACTAATCTGTAATGCCTGACGTCATACGGCTTAAATTATCCACCAAAACAAGACGTCACCAGTTAATCACCCAGGTGTTTTTTTGCCAGAATTACTTTTTTCTCTTATTAAACAAAAAATAACAGTTTTCAGATAAGTTTCATCTTTCTGGAGAAAAGCTTGGTAGTGTAATTTCCGGAGCCGATGATCGGACTGTGATCTTTAGAATAGCCTTTTGAGCCAGCGAAGGGAGATAACTTTGTTGTAGGGAAATGATCATGTCGGGCAGACTGCAGTAAGCTCTTGGAACTCCTAAAATTCACCATTACAACCCTTTCCAAGTCTTTGGGGGTCTGTAGTTCTCACCAAACATGATTGGTTAGACATGACTGTAATAAGTTAGTCAAGCCTTAAAAGACTTATCCCAGATACAAGAAGTTTTCAGATGCGCCACGATGCAGGATCATATCATATGTTCCAATATTTCATATCAAATAGGAAGCCAGAAAGACAGATCGGAACAGTCCCATTGATGTGCGAATAATGGATGCCTGCCAATTTTTTTCATGAAAACATAGGCAGATACGCCGATCATGTCTCACACTAAAGCTGTTATCTTTCATCATCTCAGACTGAAGATGTTGCTTGAAATGAATGAGTACATTCCCTCGTACGCGTCATCCGAACGCATGGTACAATCATACGTAGATACTTCTGTCCATAGCCATGTGGTAACGGGTGTAATCTGTGTATTTTAGGGTGTGTCCGAAAGGTCATAGCCGATTGGCTCCATTGGACCTGCGATCAGCGCAATCACATTCATTCAACAAAGACACACCCCCACCCCTCGGCAGACTTTGAAGGGTCCCCATCACAAAACAGAAACACTGTTGTTTATGTGAACTATCATCAATTTTATTTCTGACTAACAATTTAGGCCCTTTGTAAACTCGATCTTCTCAAGAACGAATACATGCATCAGGAGTGTGAGAAATAAAGTAGCTAATTTCCACAAGTTTGGTCTGGTCTCGCACAGTATCCCACAGTTGTGCCCCTCATGTAGCCCTACTACATAACAGGTCTGATTTCCAGATCAAATATACGAAAACAGCTAATTTAATTGGCTCGTTTACTCATGTGACGTAAAGCAATGTGAAGCTGGAATACGGCTAAATACATGGTAAATGAAGTCAATAGGCTAAGGGTACATAAAATGAAATGTGATGTTCCCTTAGCTCATTAAGATGCTCGTACCCGAGTCCTCAAAGTTAAAATGACTCCGTGTTCCTATAATTTGATTGTCAATCCTTTTATTGTGTTTACAGACTTGTTCGGGATCTGACTGGTGTAGACGTTAACATGAGAGTGGGTATTCACAGCGGGAGGGTCCACTGTGGGGTACTCGGCTTGAGAAAATGGCAGTTTGACGTCTGGTCGAATGACGTGACATTAGCCAATATGATGGAGGCTGGAGGTTCCCCAGGGTGAGTGAGATTGACCAACTAATATAACCGAAAATAACAATGACTCGGATGTAACCAGATTTGCTGGATATCTCAATGGCCCACTTGTAATCGATATTGACAGGCATTTGATTACAATGGCTCCTGTAGCTTGTAACCAGATTTCATCCATGGGTTTTTACCCCTCGGCCATTTTGGCCTCGGGGTATTGTCGTTGCCATGTCCGTCCGTTAACGCATTTTAGGCAAAACCGCTTGAGGTACAACCACCAAATTTTCAACACTTATTTATCCAGTGCTAAGTGAGACGCCTATTGAAGGTGGCTTCCGTCGGCCCATATTTTACAGAGTTCTGCCCCTTTACAGATATATTAATTTCTATTTCTGTCCTACATGTATATGCCTGAATGTAACCAACTATATCTGCAGAACTGTGTTCGGTATACCTACTATATTTTGGAAACTTATTTATATTGTTGTATTCTACAAGCCAACAAAGGATTACTCGCCTCGGCTTATGGAGTTATGCCCCTTTCGGATGTAATAATCTCCGATTTTGTAATCTGTAGTTGAATGTACAAGTTATATCTGCAGATCCGTGTTCGGTACAGCTTATTCGTCTCGGTTCTTATTTTACAGTAGTGCTAAGACAGACGCCTATCGAAAGTGGCTCCCCTCGGCCCATACTTTACAGAGTTATGCCCCTTTACTGATATATTAATTTCTATTTCTGTCCTATATGCCTGAATGTAACAAACTATATCTGCAGAACTGTGTTCGGTATAGCTACTATATTTTGGAAACTTATTTATATTGTTGTATTCTACAAGCCAACAAAGGACAACTCACCTCGGCTTATGGAGTTATGCCCCTTTCGGGTGTAATAATCTCCAATTTTGTTATCTGTAGCTGAATGTACAAGTTAAATCTGCAGATCCATGTTCGGTACAGCTTATTCGTCTCGGTTCTTATTTTACAGAGTGCTAAGTCAGACGCCTATCGAAAGTGGCCCCCCTCGACCCATATTTTACAGAGTTATGCCCCTTTATAGATATATAATTTTCTATTTCTGTCCTATATGCCTGAATGTACTACCGGTATATCTTGATCATCCCACATAGAACTATCTCTTCCCCAATTCACACTACACATGGGTCACAATCACTTGGGGAAAGCCGAGGGGTTTTGATTAGATCAATCTCATGTTCAATGTTCTACTTTTATTACACTGAAAATAGCCCCGTGGGGCTCTGGGGATTGAGCTGGGATGTCGTCGTGCACACCTCAGGTCATGGTAAGAACAGGTCTCAGTTCCTCAGACAGCTTGTCATAAGAGGCGCCCAAACCGGAGCATCCGTGGGGTTCCCGGGTGTGAAAAGGAATAGGACCCTACCCGTGGGGTTTCTGGGTGTGATAAGGAATAAGACCCTACCCGTGGGGTTCCCAGGGGTGAAAAGGAATAGGACCCAACGTCGTGATATGCCTGAAATATAGTTGAAAGCGACGTTAAATCATATTCACTTACCCTTGCACTGAAAATAAGGCCCGGTACACATGACCAATTTTTCCTGGACAAGTGAGTGTCCTCATGCATAGTGGTTCACCGCGCTGCACACGGCTCATTCCAAGACCCAGTGGTAATCTATTTTATCAAACGGGTTCTCATCTGTAAAAAAACGGTAACCTACATATATAACATGTATAAATGGGTTACCATGACCAGGTCTTAATTTATATCCTAAAAATGTAAAGATCCTTTTCTTGCAAAATTAATTTGTCTTGTTCCATATTCAGTATTTTTTATCATGCACTTATAACAGAAAATTATTTAACTACCTTATGGCAACGCTTAACTTTAAGCAACTGTGGAGAGAAATTCTGCTAACATTCTTTTTATTTCTTGGGATAAATACTGTATTCATGCCACAGATATTTAGCCTCAGTTGACATAAAGATGGATTTTTTCTGCTTTTAAGTCTAAAAATGCTGTTTGAAAAATTGGAAGAAATAGGTTGTATTGAGCTTACATGTACTTGATAATTCTGGAAAGAGTTTCTGGAAAGACATTTGGGCACCTGATTGCATGATAATGACACTAATCATCTCTCTGTAATATGAATCACTGGATTTACTGTATACCCTTCTCACCCTCCAGACGAGTACACGTGACGCAGGAGACGCTGGAGTGTCTGAACAATGATTACGAGGTGGAACCAGGACTGGGCGGTGACCGACACCCATATCTACGAGATCAGAACATACAGACCTTCTTCATCGTTACAGATCAACCCAAACCTAAGGTAACCAGCTAAGGTTTACCCCTCGACCAACATTGGCCAGTGGGATTACCAGAGGGATTCCAGTGTTGATTCCAGTAGGACTACCAGTCAGATCCCAGTGTTGATTCCAGTAGGACTACCAGTCAGATCCCGGTGTTGATTCCAATGGGATTACCAGTGGGATCCCGGTGCTGATTTCAGTGGAATTACCAGTAGGATCCCAGTGCTGATTCCAGTAGAAATACCAGTGGGATTACTAGTGGGATTCTGGTGTTAATTCTAGTGGGATTACCATTGGGATCCCGGTGTTGATTCCAGTGGAATTATCAGTAGGATCCCAGGGTTGATCTGTTGGGATTACCAGTGGGATTGTAGTGTTGATTCCAGAGGGATTATCAGTGGGATCCCGGTGTTGGTTCCAGTAGGATCCTGGTGCTGATTCCAGTGGGTGTATTGGTGGGATCCGGGTCTTGATTTCAGTGGGATCCCAGTCTTGATTCCTGTGGGATTACTAGTGTAACCACGGTGTTGATTCCAGTGGGATTACTAGTGTAACCACGGTGATAATTCCAGTGGGATTACTCTCTAATAAGGAAGTGAAACTATAAAATCTCAGGAGTTATCAAATTCATTAGAAAACAAAATGGTTCAAAATCATGCATATAATCCATTATTTCCTCATTATTTCAATGATTTCTAGAGGGTGAACAAATTAATCAGAACAGCACATTGAATTTTAATTTGTCCCCAAAATTGGGGCTGATTGAATTTTGATGGGGGGGATTGAATTATTGGAGGGATCCCTTTAAACATGCTGTCTTAATGTGTTTACACGTACATGTGCTTTTCTGGATGCCGAGAGTAACATTTATCACCTATCATCATCATCTCATGACTTTACAGACTAAATTGTTACACATGTAGTTAATTTCACTGGCCCCATGGGGCTTCCGGGGATTGACCTGGGATGTCATCGTGCACACCACAGGTCATGGCAAGAATAGGCCTCAGCTCCTCAGACAGCTTGTCATAAGAGGCGACTAACTGAGGCACCAGTGGGGTTCCTGGGTGTGAAAAAGAATAGGACCCCACCCGTGTGGTTCCCGGGTGTGAAAAGGAATATATATATAGGACCCAACCTTGTGATATGACTGAAATATAGTTGAAAGCGACGTTAAATCATATTCACTCACTCACCCTTAATTTCACTGAGTACTTCTTTACATTCTTTCAGTATTCTTTGAAATTCTTTGCATCATATGTTTTTAAGGCAGTCCCTCACAGGAAGTGAAATTTTATACTATGAAATCAGGGGTTGCTCAAATTTATTAGAACAGAAAGATGAAAAAGTGGTTCAAATTTATGCATATTATCCATTATTTCTTTGTTATTTCAATGATATTAGAGGGTGATCAGATTTATCAGAACCACCTATTGAATTTTGTCCCCAAAATTGGGGTGATTGAATTTTGATAGGGGGATTGAATTATTAGAGGCATTACCTAGGCCTTATTTGACAATCACATGTTCAAGTGTTTGAACCTTGTGTAATTTTTGCTTCAGGAACGAGTAGTTCTCTCCCCTGATAAGTCCCCGGGGGCGGGGCGAACATCTGCATCCTCAACGCCGTATGTCAATGGTGGAATGAGACAAGAAATGATCAGGATGGGATTCCAAGAGAACATGCATTCCAATATCCATCAAAAGTAAGTTAACAGGGTTATATAGTGTCACCATTCCAGATAAGAATAGACGTCAGCTCCTCAGACAGCTTGTCATAACAGGCGCATTAACTGGGCACCTGTTGGGTTCCCAGGTGTGAAAAGGAATAGGGGTGGTTCCCAGGTGTGAAAAGGAATAGAGTTGAAAGTGACGGTGATTCATATTCACTCACTCACCGTAGGCATTCATATTATACCCATATTGCAGTGTTCCATGCTGTGCCAAATTTGGATGCGCCAAAATGAGAAGGAAAAAAAAACAAATCTAAAACGAAAACAAACACGTGCAGTGAAAATTTCCAGTTCATGTTTGAAAACTATGTGAATGAAATCATCTATGGTCCATGAACTTGACTTCTAAATGTTGATGGATCTGGACATAATCTCTGATAGATGGAACAATTCAAGAATAAGTCATCACTGGGTCGTTATACCCTGACAGCTATCCACTAGTCTCAAACATTCTGCTGAGAGTGGGGGGGGGGAGGAGGGGAACTGACACATATGTGTTTTCGACCACCAGCTGCAGCTTCTATAGTTGTAATTCTGAACTTATTATATTTAAATATTCAAGAAACAACCTTAAATTGTACCTCCCTCCGGAAGAGGTCACATTCTCCCAGACCTGTTCAGCCGTGATGGTCTCTCAAAAAAGATGGTCTTCTGGGCAAGTTTGACTTTTATTCATAGATCATACATTGGGGCAATAGTAAGCACAGATGATATTAATGGCACCAATTCCAGAAGAAGACCCACTAAATCATAATGGAAATCATCGCCAGCACGTTGGAGCAATTACTTCCTTTCCCGGGGCAACATTTTGACCGTAGTTGGTCGTGTCGCTAATTTGGTACCACTTTGTGAGCAGGCACGGCTTTTTCCTCCAATAAACACCCTTTAGGCATGGTGTGAATCGTTCAGGACTTGAACCTAATAAATCTATCGCTCGCGGGGATGCCTTGACAAGCCATGCTGTGCCTGGTTTATTTAGGCGTGAATTATATCTCTGTTTAAGCTGTCATTACTTTAAGATCCGCCAGCCTTCGCCTGAAAAAAAAAATTTGATGGATCAATATAGTGGATGACATTTAATGTACATGTAACTCGATATGACATTTCTGGAAAATTGGAGAACAAAAAACAACAAAATGCTGTCTTTTTCCTTAGATGTTCGGCTGATATTAAAATTACATAGCCATAAAATAATGGCAGAATGTAACTGTAGCCCGCAAAGTACATGCATTAAAGTGCACAATACTAACTAATGGTAGATTTTACCTCTAAATTAAAGCAACAACTACATGTATAGGCTCAGGGGTATAGTATGTGCAGCCAGCACATCATTGTCTTCCATGGGTCAGAATTAACGCTATTGTTTTTCTCAAAACAATTTTAAATTTTGCAGGTTATTTTTAAACATTTACAGTAACCCAAATTATTTTTTTTAAATAAATTGTTAAGTAAGTGTGCAAAATTGATCTCGGGAACATGGAACAGGGCTCTAGATGTGGGAACTGGGAATTCCTGGTGTCTGTCATTCTGTTATTCTGTCCTCAGTGGGTGTCCAATCAGTATTAAGTCGAGAAAGAATAGCCCAATGAGATTTGAACTTGAGGGTGACCTAGCTAAGCGAGTTTGAGGATAGCTTGTATCGATTTTCAATATGATGTGAAATTCAATATGGCTGCTACTATCATTTGAGATAGGGCCCTCGGTGGCCGAGTGGTCTAAGGCGCTTCGCTGGTGACCGCCAGCCTCACACCGCTGAACCGGCATTAGTCACACTGCCATGTATTAGAAAGCTAAGACTGATTGAATATTGTCTACATTGTTCACGGAGATTAACATCTTCACACAGGATAATCTTTTGATATTTTTTACCCCCTAACAAAGCCAGACTTTATGGCGGTAGTAAACTCTCTAATCTTTACGGTTTGCGCACTGTCTGGAAATGATGCCATATTTGGATACTGTTTCAGGATAATGTTTATATATTAGACCACATGCTACCGTGTGTAATTACTGTGGGCGTGATTTTGAAATTGTTTCACCAAGCTTGTAACCCGATTGGCTAACAAATGTAGTTTCAAATTCACACAGGATTTATATAGAGCTGAAGTCAGATATAATATTTCATGTTATTATATCTGAGTTTACTGAGATTGGGGGGGAGAGGTGAATTGTAATAGGGTGATTGAACTAATAGAACAATTATACCATACTGTTACTTAAATCAGACTGGGCTATGGGACACAGGAACACAAGGACCCGGAGGACGAGGTCAACGAGTACTTGGGGCGAGCCATCGATGCTCGTAGTATCGACAGATTGAGATCCGAGCATGTGAAGAGATTTTTCTTGACATTCCGAAAGCCAGATTTAGAAGATAAGGTATGTGATGTCCTTCGTTTGAAATTTGCAAAACTTCCAACTGGTCTTGCAGTTTTTACCCCTCAGTCAAATTCGGCTTTATTGCTGTCATCATGTAAGTGTGTACGTCCCTACGTCTGTTTATCTCTATTTTTTCATGACCCACCCAGGGGTCGAAATTAACACCTGTCCACCTGTCTGTGATGGGTACCTTTTACAGGAGACCAGTGTAAAAATAAGTTACTTTTCTCAAGCATGTCAAGTGACAGATAGCCAAAAAAGTTTTGTTCACGGTCAGTTCATTATTGCCCAAAGCCTTCAACTGAATGCAAACTGAATGCAAACAACTGCCAACAGATTAATTAATGCATGGTATATAATAATTAGACACAAATTAAAATAATCAGGCTTCCATGTTCTGGAAGATTTTTGTTCTCATATTTATGCAACATTACAAAACACAAAAACAATATTATTATTTTTCATCATTAGCGTGTTCAGGGTACTGTTGGGAGAAGACCAGTAGAAATCATCCTTACCTTTAACTTGATGCCGTTTTTGAGCCTGTTTTAACTGGTTTGGGCAGCATGAGTTTGGGAATGTTTTTATTTTTTTTTTTTTTTTTTTTTTTGCAAATTGTGGTAATGCAAGTAATGTTGCTAAATACCAAGTTGTCAGACTGTATTCAAACATTTAATACTCCCAGACCTTCCATTGGCTTCGACAGTTCGGCGCCGCTGCCTATTTCACTGTAACTTATCACACTTTGCGCTCTAGTAGATTCGGCCCTGCACAGGAGCAAGGGGGCATTCCATGATCCCAACCAGTTCTATGCCTCTGGTGCTGCCCAAGATGCAGGGGCAAACTGAGAAATCCGGCCATTTTGATTTACACCCGTTTTGTAGTTTCCTTGTGATAAAAACATGGACAGACAGATTTACAAACACTGTAATGATTTTGATACAATGCGCGTGTTGTATAACTGCCTTTCTCTGTTTCAGTACTGTAAAGTGCGTGACACGATGTTCAAGTCGTACCTAGCCTGTACCCTTGCCATGTTACTCCTCATCATAATCGTCCAAGTCACCATCATACCCTCGTAAGTATCTTCCACTGGATGGACTTCCTCTCTTAGTTGGGCCCCTTTATGACCGAGTCGTCTAAAGCATTTTACTCGTGACTGCTAGCCTCACACTGCTGAACTGGCACAGATTCGAGCCCCTCTGGTGCATGTGTGGAAGTTTGTCAGTTACTTCCTGACAGGCGGTGATTCTCTCCGGGTACTCCGGCTTCCATCACCATTCAAACTGGCTGTCACCATATGAGTGAAATAAACGTGAGTGTGATGTTAAACCAAATACCCCGTCCCCCGTCCATTGGATGCACGTCCTCTCTTAGTTCGTACGTTATGTATGTGCCAGTGAGTAAAAATCTCTGAAATGAACATTGCAGGGCTCCCACTGACCCATAGCCAAAATATAGGGCAAAAAAAGGGACATAATGGCCAAAATATAGGGCAACTATAGGGATTTAATGACCAAAATATAGGGCAAAATCCAGAAAACAGGGCATTTCAGTCACCAACAAGGATAATTACTTGTTAATTACAATCTCATATGATCAATGTTTTTATCCAAAAACAACAAAAGACAGTGGCCTCCACAACTAGTAAAGAAGAAACACAGTACAATTTAAATTGGACACTGCGACTCGGTCGCGTTGTTATTTTGGAGGATTTAAATAAGCCAACTATTCGTGTACATGTATATGTATCACAATAAATACAAGGTCAGAGTTGCGCGAAAAAGCACGAATAATCCTGAAAATATAGGAATAATAGGGCAAAATTGGTCAAATTTGAGAAAATATGGGGAAAAATAGGTGAGACCAGAAAATATAGGGAAAAATAGGGCCAGTGGGAGCCCTGACCTTGTGTTGCATATTTGAGTGGAGGGTTGACATTCATTCAATACAAGGGCTCGCTTTGCCACGGGAATCCGATTCCCGTCAGTACTTCCGTGAATAATTAATGGGAATCCAACAGATTTCCGTAAATTTTAGCAATCTTTATAGGAATGATAGCTTTGGATTCTCGTAGAGTTACATGTAGACTTTGAGAATCTGTTTGGATTCCCAGAATTTTTGGACGAAGAAAATTAACTAGAAGTCAACATCCTTGAATTAGACTACAGCTTGAATACATTGGCCACTGCGTCCCTACTTATAGACTGTAACACATGACGTGACATAGTTGCGCAGTAAGATTGGTATGTGTTGCATCATAGGAGAAGAGCTGATGATGAAATTCAACACTCAGCCTATGAAACGTACATACATATAATTAGTCACACCCATGGCCCCCTACATGGCGACTTTGCATTTTGTCTTGCATGAGTAGAGACTGTGCAAGAGTCCAGTGAGGTAGGGTGTTTGACCAGTGTCGTCTAGTTAGCCTAATCTAATGATACAGACTTCCAGTTCATTTGCTTCTGGTAGGACCTATTTCAAGGGTATTAGCTCTCCATACATGCCATATCACTGATGTTCCAACCTTTCCACTTTCATCATGATTATAGGAAAGGAGATGGTACGATAAGTCAGCATTTTGGCCTATACGGGGTGGGATTGAAATAGAAAAAATAAAATGTCCTGGAAAAAATTGTGTTCTAATGTAATGGCAAGGGAAAATATATATACACAATATGTGAATGTTCTAGCACGATTGCATTATGATTATAGTTATGACATGAAATTGAAATCCGCAGCATGTGTCATTTTGTGAAAAAAAGGGGTCTAACTCGAGTCACATTTAGACACAAAGTACCCCTTGGACTTCCCAGCAGTGGCTCGAGATACATCAGCAGGTTAAATGGCATTTTGGTCCAAGGGGCCCTTCTTTATCTTCCGCGCTTGGCTCTCTGCGGGAAGAAGATAGATCAAGGACTGGGTGTGAGAATAATATGACTGGATCATCATATTATTACTGAAAAATTGTTGAAAGTGACGTCAAAATCCTACACTCAAATCTTCAAACATTGAATGCTGATTATTTTCCATTGCAGATCGCTGCTGATGATCGCTGTTTTCCCCACTTGTGCTGTTATTGTCATCATTTTATTTCTCCTCATTATTACAGAAACATGTGCTGTAAGTTAAAACGACCGTTCACAATTTACACACCATTATTTCTCAGTTGTCATGGTTGTTGCTGTGTACATGTATATGGCTATAGATCAGATTGTCCTGCAATCTCGTTCTCGATCAAATATTTGGAAATTTGGGAAGTGTATTATCTCCCTCTTTCCCATCGGAGGCATAAAAATGTGCTGTTTGAAAGTTATGATCTTGATTTCACTTTTACCAAAGGTCTCTGCAATTATTTCCAATAATAGATTGAGAAACTATTTCAAAGTATTTGTTTCAAAGACTATTTTATTATGGGGAATATCTGTCTACAGTTTTTATGTGGATGGAGAATATGCCAAATAAAGTCTAAGTGAAGTAGCCCTTGGGCTCTCAGGGATTGGCCAGGGGTGTCATTGTGCACACTCCAGATCATGATACATGTAAGTATAGGCCTCAACTCAGAGAGCTTCTTGTGAGAGGCGACTAACTGGGGCAAGAGTTTGAGAGTTTTGGTTCCCCGGGTTTGAAAAGGAATGGGACCCCACCTGTGTAGTTTACGGGTGTGAAAAGGAATAGGGACAAAACGTCGTGATAGGACTGAACTACATGTAGTGTTGAAAGCGACGTTACATTATATTCATTCACTCACTTTGTTGTGAAGTACATGTACCAATGAAGTGAGAATGCCTTTTTTTATTCATACACTCAATCATGTGTCAATTGTGCAACAACATACTGAATTCCAATAAAGTAATTCAGAATTCATCAATGGATGTGAGGTGATATATGTGATGTGCAAGAACATGTGTTACAATGCACATCACTGATTTCCTACACACAGAAATGCAGCTGTTCTCCTCCTTTACTACTGAACAAATACTCCATTAAATACCATTAATGTGGCAGGTACCCATGACTTGGCCATTAGTTTTTTGCATCACCATCAAGACATTAGTGTTTGGGGGTTGGGAGGGGGGGGGGAAATACACCATCTTCTGAGGGCTCTCGTTACATATAATCAGTAGTTCTTGGATACATTTTAGATATAATATTCTATAATAATTGATCAGTTAATTCCTTAAGCTAATTGTAAGGGCCTTATCGGAAGTTCACGGTACCTCTGCGTCTCTGGTGATACAAGGGAGCTAAACCCTTTTCTGAATTGGGCTATTCTTGCACTGACCATGCCACTCGCATAATTCACTCTTTCTTTCGCTATATTGGTAGATAAAGGAATATCTTTGCCAGATGCCATTGTTTCATATCTAGCTCCAGCTGGAGTTTTTCTCCTTTATATTGTATCATGTAAATGAGCATTAAAATTTCATGAAAAATCCTGGACATTGAAATATTAAATCTATACCCATGAAATTGCTATTAACGACTTAACATGGAAATTCCATGAAATACCCAACAGTGAATTTTAGTGGCCATCTGGACATAGAAATATTAAACCTATACCCATGAAATTGCTATTAACGACTTAACATGGAAATTCCATGAAATACCCAACAGTGAATGTTAGTGGCCATCTGGACATAGAAATACACATCTATGCCACCAAATCTTACAGCTACAGCTGGCCATGTTCCACTGTAGCCCTGTTCCAC
This sequence comes from Hanleya hanleyi, assembly GCA_036873755.1. Lineage (NCBI taxonomy): Eukaryota > Metazoa > Mollusca > Polyplacophora > Lepidopleurida > Hanleyidae > Hanleya > Hanleya hanleyi. The sequence continues at coordinate 35,218 of JAVTVY010008443.1, forward strand.
TGTAGCCATGTTCCACTGTAGCCATGTTCCACTGTAGCCCTGAGCCCTGTTCCACTGTAGCCATGTTCCACTGTAGCCCTGAGCCCTGTTCCACTGTAGCCATGTTCCACTGTAGCCCTGAGCCCTGTTCCACTGTAGCCATGTTCCACTGTAGCCCTGGTGTATGCTCTTCTCTCCTTTGAATACAGAGAACTGTGATGTTTCCATGATAAGGGCAATTTGATATTATCTGGACCCTATTGTCTGGACCCTATTGTCTGGACCCTATTGTCTGGACCATTGTCTGGACCCTATTCAGGCCTCGAAATTTCAAAAATTTGCGTAACCCAAAAATAGTTCTGGGTCACGATGTTCACGTAACCTATTGTTCGGTTACGTAGGACTAGGTTGCGTAACCCATTGGTTATGTAAACATGTTAGCCAAATTTTTTTCTGAAAATGTGTATTATATATTATTATATATATATTATTACAATAAAATACAAAATTGTTTTGAGTCCTTGAAACAGCAGCTGACGGCAATATTCTCAAACTGCGATGTAACATGTGCAACTTATTCGTCAGAAATTCAGCAAGAAGCACCCAGGCATGGAATAAAAGGGACGGTGTTGAAAAAAAAATAAAATGTGAAATGTGTAGAAAGTAAAACAAAAGCAGACAAAACTTTTCTAAAGTCATCGTGAAATGACCACTTCTGGAATGTTTTTATGTTCACAGAGTCAATTTTCGCTTTGAGCCGCATGCATCGAATCTGCGGTCCATCCACTTCCGTGTGCGTGTTGTCCCGCGCTGTAGAATTGACCCGCATTTGATTGGATGAATTCAGGCTTTGTATGTTGGGAGTTGTGTCCCCTTGATAGCGCATGCTTCCGGTTTTTTGCGCCATCAAAATGTCAGTTTTTTTCGTTTCGAACCTCCGTGTTTTTATTTCTTTCTGATGCAAAATCACACGTTCATGATACCAATTCCATAATAAAAACGTGTATAAACTCCGAAGCATGATTCGAAGATACCATAGAGGAGAAATATAGACCGGTAAGGCAACGATTGATGACTGTCACTGGGCCGGTCGCCCAGACATTTTCAATGGCACTCGTCATACCGTAGCGCAAGTCGATTTTTTACGTAACCGATTATTCGTTCTGCTGAATTTACAACCACGTAACCGACACGTAACCGATCGTTTCGGTTACGCCAAATTTCGAGGGCTGAATGATGAACAATATCACAAACATACATGATGAAGCAAAATCCTCAGATGTGGCCTGGGGAATGTAGATAGACTGAAGTCATGAGAATTTCATATATTTAAAAAATTGCCATTTGGCTTACAAGAGATGTAAATTATAACACTGGGAATGCTACGATCATGTTCAGCAAAATAGAATTACTTTTCCCTGATTAAGAAGCAAATTTCCACTTTTGTGAAAACAAAATCTTATTTTGAAATGCAAAAATGACTCTCCATGATTCACCAACACCACCAAAATCTTGTCAGTTCTTTGCCTATCTTGCAAGATCATTATACCCAAATTACATGGAAATCAAAAACGTTGTTCAGAAGATATGATGTTACACATGTTTACCTGCATTCATGTCTATAGCGCCACCTAGTGACGACCAAATGCCACGAAAAACAAGCAGGTGAGATCTAAAGCCCTAGGGAGATGGCACATAAGAGTTCAATGGAAACTAGAGCATAGTCTGAGGGATGCACACATTTGATCAAAATGATCAGTAAGGCTGCTTACAAGATACCCCCCGTAAGGGCATAGATACATGGGGGTGGTTAACGTTTCACGAGTAAGCTGAATGGGATTGTGGCAGTGGAAATCATCAGTAAGCATGCTTACAAGATACCCCCCGGATGCACATTTGATAGGAATTGACGAGTATTTGTAGAGGAATATAAGTATACATGTTATGAGTGGCGGCACAGTATGTAACTAGTTGACAATGAGACCTCGCTCGGTTGGAGTGCGGTTAACGGATTGTCTATGCATGTGTCGTGACGATACTCAGATGGGTTTAATGGATTGTTCAGAAAATTGATGTTAATAATGATTGTTGAGAATGGGGTTATGCAGGCATATTGTGTTTTACCTAACTGTTGTTACCACTAGAACCGTGTAGACTTGAAGTGGGCTGTTGCAACAGATAGGCGAATTACTGTCATCTGGATAACCATATTGAAGAGGAAAAGGAAGTAAATGGGAAGTGAAATATTAAACTTACTACCTGTAGACGCATATGCAACATCCTGAGCTAGGTCTCATGGTATGGCAGCTACATACAAAATTTGAGAAGAATCTAATCAGCCGTTGTCAAGTTATGCTCCAGAAATGGAATGTTACGGACCAACTGAGAAAATTCTGCCCATAAGGTGGCGCCACCTGTAGACGCACATGCGCCAAACGCAATCCCAAGCAAGGTCTCATGGTAAGGTAGCTACATACCAAATCTGAGAGGAATCCAATTAGCTGTTGTCAAGTTATGCTCCGGAAATGAAATGTTACGGACCGACAAGAAAAAGTTTTGACCCTAGGTGGCGCCACCTGTAGATGCACATGCGCCAAACGCAATCCCAAGCGAGGTCTCATGGTAAGGTAGATACATACCAAATTTGAGAGGAATCCAAGTAGCGGTTGTTAAGTTATGCTCCGGAAACGAAATGTTACGAACTGACTTGAGAAACTTTTGACCCTAGGTGGCGCCACCTGTAGACGCACATGCGCCAAAACGCAATCCCAAGCGAGGTCTCATGGTATGGCAGCTGCATACCAAATTTGAAAGGAATCCAAGTAGCGGTTGTCAAGTTATGCTCCGGAAACGAAATGTTACGGACTGACATGAGAAACTTTTGACCATAGGTGGCGCCACCTGTAGACACACATGCGCCAAACGCAATCCCAAGCGAGGTCTCATGGTAAGGTAGCTACATACCAAATTTGAGAGGAATCCAAGTAGCGCTTGTCAAGTTATGCTCCGGAAACGAAATGTTACGGACTGACATGAGAAACTTTTGACCATAGGTGGCGCCACCTGTAGACGCACATGCGCCAAACGCAATATCAAGCGAGGTCTCATGGTAAGGTAGCTACATACCAAATTTGAGAGGAATCCAAGTAGCGGTTGTCAAGTTATGCTCCGGAAACGAAATGTTACGGAATGACCCTAGGTGGCGCCACCTGTAGACGCACATCCGCCAAACGCAATCCCAAGCAAGGTCTCATGGTATGGTAGCTGCATACCAAATTTGAGAGGAATCCAACTGGCGGTTGTCAAGTTATGCTCCGGAAACGAAATGTTACGGACGGACGACGGACAAGCTGAAACCAGTATACGCCCCCTACACTACGTGTCGGGGGGTATAAAAACTTTAATTATGATAATGGTTATAGAGGTTTTGTCATTAAGTCAGATAAATGAGATTTTTCATTTAAATGGCAATTTGGTTCGTACCGAAAGGGAATTATCATGTTGGCAATCCTATATTTATGGTTGGCAACCTAGAATAGAACAGTTTTTAAATATTTTTCCAAACGAATTGGCAAATTTTCATTTCACGAAAAACTTTTTTTTTGCAATGCAAAAAACTTGCCTTTATAGCTATGCCAGCTACACCAAAACCTTTTCAGCAAATTGACCATCCTTCAAGACCATTGTAATAAAATTTCAAAGAAATCAGACAAGCCGTTCAGACGAAATCGTCAGAGAAAGGTTTACCTAAGCCCTGACTACAACGCCACATAGTGGTGAGCAGCGGGTATCGAAACACAACCAGACAAATTTCCCAGGCCTAAGGAGATAGCACACAAAGTCTGACCCGAAAATATTTAACGGTTTCAGAGATATTCACGTTTAAAGTCGCGGCGGCGGCGGATCTGGCGGAGCCGTTTCTCATGAAAACATAAGAGCATCCACTTTGTGGAAATGCTCTAATACAACATGCATAGAAGACTTTTCACAGGAAGTTCATTGTTTCATAGAAGATGATCAGCTTGACAGAATGTACAATCAGGAAACAAATATGAACAATTACAATTGCGGACACAAAACAATAGAAATTTTAATGATTTCCCTATTTTAGGTCACAGTGACCTTTGACCTTGTCCTCAATTTAGGTATGCAACAACTTTTCCACTAAATTTACTAAGCTTACTGTATCAGTGTTAACTTTTAGTAGATAGCCCTTGTATATTTGACACATCATAGCAGTGATTATTTCTACGCTGTGGTTTGTTTAGTCCAAGACATCAATGGCAAAAAACGTCCAGCATCCATTTTAAAAACAATGTTCATATCCCTATCACCTGTTTTCTTTGATCATTGTTGTGGAAAATAGACATGGGGAGGTTTCTCCCCGGGCTGCCTAGGTCTGAGTCAAACCACAGATGGTTAGAAATAAACACTGCTACAATGTGACGAATAGAAAAAAACCCTCAGCTGAAAGTTCAAGCTGAAGCAATAAGCGTAGTAATATACTCACAAAAATCGGCAATCTTCTTTGATTTCCTGATTTTTAGGCCACTGTGACCTTTGCACTTGACCGAAATTTTGGTACACAACACCACTTCTCTATTTAGTGTATCCACTCACAAAAAATTGCAACTATAGATGAGAAATTGTCACAGATCATGAAACCGGACGGAGACGGACAGATGGAAATTGCCATCACATATATACTACACCTGCCTATTGGGGGTGAGTGTGCAATTTCTGGCAATATAGATAATTTCCAAAATTACATGTTAAAAGATAGGTGGATTTTTCTTTGTTGATTAGACTTCAGAAACACGAAACTAACTGCTTATGTGGCCATATATGTGCCCCCACAAATGTATACTCATGACTGCATTATACCCAACATATGTCCGGACAAAGTGATTCTCTGAATGCAGCACTTGGTGTTTCTGTATATCATCTTTGCTTTTTACAGATCTCTCAAGTTTTAATTTTGAGTATATCCAGCTGGAATTATTCAGCCCCCAAAGCAAAATTACAAGCATCATTTCATACAATTTTTCACATTTTTTTTCATTCCATTTACATGTAAACAGCGGATCATTAACATTTCACCCTTCAAGAGGCCAATCAGGCTTATTAACACTAATCTCTAGCTTCACAGGCACTTTTTTTGAAAAAATAAATAAATAAATAAATAAATAAATAAAAAAAAGAACATGACAGGGGGGAGGACGGAGGCATTTTTTTTCTTTCCCAAATCAGATATATTCATTTTTTCTGGCAAACTGATGCAGTGGTTAAATTAATACAATTTGCATGAGAACAACAATGTTATTTGAGTTCCTTTAAAGCGTTCGTAAACCCTCAAGTAAAGTTTCTATCAAATGAAAGACCATTGGAAACTGTGTGGGAAAATATTTATTGTAATTTTTTACGATTTTATTACACAGAGTAAACTGCAAATAAAGCATGGTATTCTATGGTGGTCTGTTGCAATCATACTTGGGTCCGGTGATGTCACACTGCCTTAATACATATATTTCAAACTTTGTATGCACTTTCCAATGCTGGATTCAAGCAAATGATGTGTATACTTTGAGTTTCAACACATTCACTGTACCAATGTGCATGTTTCACCAAAATCTGAGAAATTAAATGCAATATTCAAATTGACTTGACACTTATGAGTTACCATCTCCCAGATTTTGGTGAAACATGCACAACAGTGAGTGTGTTGAAATTCAAAGTATACACACCTTAAGCTTGAATCAAGCATTGGCAAGTGCATACAAAGTTTGAAAAATATGTATTAAGGCAGTGTGACGTCTGAACACAAGGCGGAGCCACATAAACTACATGTATAAAATAGGTAAGCAAAGCACTCACAGTTTCCAATGATCTTTCCTTTGATAGACTACCCAAAAGAGGGACTATCCTTTGATTATTCAATACTATTTACTGCAAGTATAAAACACACTGAATCGACTATCTAAGACCATTATTTTTGTAAAACGAGAAACAAAAGAAAGAAAAAAAAAGTCAAAAAAAAAGAAGAAGTTTGCTGTGGGAAATGGTCGACACAGCGTTAAACATCAGATTGATCTAATCAAAACCCCTCGGCTTTCCCCAAGTGATTGTGACCCATGTGTAATGTGAATTGGGGAAGAGATAGTTCTATGTGGGATGATCAAGATATACCGGTAGTACATTCAGGCATATAGGACAGAAATAGAAAATGATATATCTGTAAAGGGGCATAACTCTGTAAAATATGGGTCGAGGGGAGCCAGTTTCGATAGGCGTCTGACTTAGCACTGTAAAATAAGAACCGAGATGAATAAGCTGTACCGAACATGGATCTGCAGATTTAACTTGTACATTCAGCTACAGATAACAAAATTGAAGATTATTACATCCGAAAGGGGCATAACTCCATAAGCCGAGGCGAGTTATCCTTTGTTGGCTTGTAGAATACAACAAAATAAATAAGTTTCCAAAATATAGTAGCTATACCGAACAGTTTTGCAGATCTAGTTGGTTACATTCAGGCATATAGGACAGAAATAGAAATTAATATATCTGTAAAGGGGCAGAACTCTGTAAAATATGGGCCGCGGGAAGCCACTTTCAATAGGCGTCTGACTTAGCACTAGATAAATAAGTGTTGAAAATTTGGTGGTTGTATCTCAAGCGGTTTTGCCTAAAATGCGTTAACGGACGGACGGATGGACGGACGTACGGACATGGCAACGACAATACCCCGAGGCCAAAATGGCCGAGGGGTAAAAATGACGCAGCAATGTCTGTGATGCTAGAAATTTATTATGTTCAGTCCTGAGTGCAAATTCTTAATGGTTAAATGATTACATTCAGAGGGTGGACATGCCCAGAGCACCACAACACTTTCCTTGTCAGGCCCAGAACACCATCACACTTTCCCAATACATACATGTATAACAAGACATAGGAAAGTCATAAGCTGATTATCTGATATTGAAAGTACCACGCGGTAATACGCTTGGAGCAGCAGCAAGTGAATGATAAAGAAAGGTGGCGACATAATCACTCGCTGCATTTTAGGAGCATAATCTTGTAGACATGACAATGTACACTCCATCAAGAATACAGATAGACAGAACAATACAAAGAGAACAGCTTTAACAAACTTGAAATATATATCTTACCCCAGTCCCATTCATCTGTGAACACGAGGGTGTTATTGAGGAGGAAAATGTTAAATTGTTATTGGGAATAGTGTGAAAATTTGTCTGGTTAAGTATGGCAAAATACATATAACTGGGGTTAGAATGTTCCACTTCAATGCTATAACAGCTACTCAAAACCAGTGAATCATGGATCTACAGTATGTGCATATACTTCTTGAAAGAAGCATTGCATAATTAATGGGGTCTTTCCACATAATCCTTGGACAATGCTGTCTTGCCCTGGTGTCGGCGACACTGGTACACAGCACGTGGGTCACCATGAGCACAGGTTGCTCTCGTGATCTATCTCCTATGTTTATAACATGGACCAATAAGCTTACATTTATGATAATTTTGGCAACTTCAGGTCGAAAAAATACCAGTTATCAATGACTAAAAATATATTCTGGGAGGCGCTCGGATTGACGACCTGCCGCTCAAGTGCCCAGTCAGGTGTCGTTGCACCACCCGCTGCCATTAAGGCCAGACAATATTGTCCAGGGATTAACTTGAAATTAACTTGGAAATTGCCCACTATGCAAGGACAGTGAAACCTGTGTAAACCAACCATGTTCGGACCAAATTATAGTGTTGGTTTTGACAGGGTCCTGGTTTATCAAGGTTCAAAATCCTATAAATATGAATACGGAGACCATGGGTAAAGTTGATATTTAGAGGTTGGTCATTTTACCCAGGTGTCGGTATTTACAGGTTTCTATATCGAAAGAAACCGAAATGGAAAACTAAAACTTCTGAACATGCTGAAAGGGAGAGATATGTGTTAGAAATATTTATTCCCAAAATTTGAATTCCTATAGAGTATGATTTGATGTGGCTTTTATAAATCTTTCTGTCAATCTTTCCATCACCATATGAACATTCAATCACTCACCCCCCCCTCCCGGTTTTGCCTTGAATTTTAATCAGTCACTGATAAATTTGATTACCTACTAAATGTAGGAGAAATTACATGTATATACATGTATATAGTCTTGATCCTGCATTTTGTCTGTCAACTTTCTCAGTGTTAATACATTTGATAACCCCAATATTTTTGTGTAAGAAATTCCTGTGATTTGAGATGTAAAGCATTTATGGCATTGTTATCTTACCTCTCAACTTATCTGTTCCCTGCTTCCCTTCATTCACAGCCAGGAGGTCAAGGTTGAGAAGCGTGCTTTTGGCTGTGGAAAATATAAATAAAGACATGAATTATGTTTTCTCACAAATATTGCACCATATCAGTGACAATATTTAATGGAGTCTTCCCAGTTCTAAATGACTGATCAATGCCTTCATTTATCCTCGTGCATGGAAGGCAAGCATGATTCAAGGTGAAGAAGTGGACTGAAATATGGCAACAACTTGAACAAAGTATTTTTTAGTGTCATGACAAAGCAAAGTGGCTATTGAAGGAAGTCCACAGATAGAACATATTATGGGAGAGATCAACGTCTGAAAGATGAACAAGATTCACAAGCTATTTCATTCTATGAGGCATATATGCAAATGCATGTTTCAAGGAATCTATTACCAAATACACTAATTCCCCTGGAGAAGTGGTACCACATGCGGAATATTATTATGTTCCCTGTCCAGAGAAATATATAATGAGTAACACAAAAATGTTCACAGTTTAGACATAAAATTATTTTGGGAAATACTTTCATACTGTGCATTTATTTTATTCAGTACGATTTGACGCTTATCATGAATTTCCAAAATATTTCTGGTCTGTCCTTTCTCAGTAGATGTATATATATCCTGGTTATTTTCCTGAGATTTCTAAAATAAAAAAAACACATAAAATCTTGAGTCTGTCAATTGGATGATTGACAACACACAAAAAATTGACCATGGAGGTCCACGTCCCCAGCAGCAGCATCAGTTACATGTATGGTGGTCCACATCTCCCGCCAGCTGCAGTACTGGTGCTGCAGCTGCGGAGGACGTGGACCTCTATGGTCTATTTCTTTTGATTAATGATAACCCATATCATTGATTAAGAGTATGATTTTGAAAATGGAGATCTCTCTGATGAGCCATGCATCATCCCACAGTGGCCATGTTATTTATTTATGCAGAAATTGCATTAACATATTTTTAAGGTGTTGACAGTGGCATTGGTGAATGAGATGAAATGAAGTTGAGAAGACTGAATTGATGAAACTTTTGAAGTGCAATATTAAGGTGCAGCTAATGCTGCAAAGAAAGGTTCTGAATATAGTTAGTTATTAGTGTTAATGAGGTTAGCAGGGAAAAACTGATTTGAGTAAGGAAAAGTGGAAACGTAAACATGGTGGTGGTAGCTATCTTGAATTACGGAGGTGACTGAAATGTCATGTAACCTAGCTTCCTCTCACCGATCATTCTCGCATTATTGTCCAGACAAGATACAAGTAGCTGATGGTGGCCATCTTGGATTACACGAGATGGTTGATGGAGGCCATCTTCGATTATGCAGGTAACTGAAAATCAATCCCAATTACCGTCCTCTCACCAATGACAAGCCAATTTCCAAGTTTGAAATCAGACAAAAATTCAAGATCACTGACAGTGACCATCTTGGATTATACAGGTAAACTAAAAAGTAATCTCAATCGTCCTCTCAACGATGTCAATGCACTCTCCAAGTTTGAAGCTGATCGGTTCAATAGTTCTTGGTCAGACAAGAAACTTGTGAATGGCCGACGGTGGCCATCTTGGATGACGCAGTTAAATGTAAAGCAATCCCAAATGTCCTCTCATCGATGTCGAGCTACTCTCCAAGTTTGAAGTCGATCAGCTCAATCATTCTCGATTTATATCCCAGACAAGATCCAAGCGCTTAAAATTCAAGACTGACAGTGGTCATCTTGGATTACACAGGTAACTGAAAAGCAACCGTCCTCTCACTGATGTCAAAACATTATCCAAGTTTGAAGTGGATTGGTTCAGTAGTTCTCCAGTTATTGGTCAGACAAGATATGTTTAAAGATCCAATTGCTGACAATGCAAGATGGCTGATGGGGGGCGGGGGAATTCGGCTTAATGTCACACTCAAGTTTGTTTCACTCATATGATGACAGCCAGTTTGGATGGTGGAGGAAGCCGAAGTATACCCGGAGAGAACCGCTGCCAAGTAACTGGCAAACTTTCACACAAGCACCAGCTGGGCTCGAACCCCTGCCGCTGCCGGTTCAGCGGTGTGAGGCTAGCGATCACCAGCGAAGCGCCTTTGACCACTTGGTCACTGAGGGCCCAGTGGCTGATGGTGGCCATCTTGGATTACACAGGTAACTGAAAGCAACCGTTCTCTCGCTGATGTCAAGGCACTCTCCAAGTTTGAAGTCGATTGGTTGAATAGTTCTTGAGTTATTGGTCGACCAACTGAAGAAATGTGTATATAACGATCCAACTGCTGACAATGCAAGATGGCTCATGACAGCTGCAACAAC
>JAVTVY010008444.1:0-48397 GCA_036873755.1 Hanleya hanleyi
AATGGAACAAGCTACCCGCGTCACTAAAAACCATTATGTCAACTTCCTTGTTTAAATCAAGACTTAAAACCAATTTATTTGAATCACTATAACCCGTTTCCACGTTTTAACATTTCACTATGATTCAGTATAGTCTTCATTTAGCACCAACTGCCCGTGTCATGGATATGAATATATATATATATGCATATATACAGCCAATTACTAATTTTATATCTCAGATCAACTTAACTTTACTTTTCTTGGGATAGAGCAAGCCCCTTGGGGTTTTATTCCCGCCGCATTTAATATGTTTACCTTTGTAAATCAACTGTGTAATTGGTGAATAAAATTTCATTCATTCATTCACTCTTCGCGGATTTAGGGATTACCTGGACTTGTGCAGATGTCCAATCTTGGTCTAGACTGTATGACTCTTTGTCATTACGGTTCTAACAACAGCGTTAACTTTTAAGATTAGCATATTACTTTTAGAATGACGAAGGATTTCGGCAATATGCTGCGCTTGTTCATTACTACTGTTCTTAATCGAGCGTGGTCTTTCAACAGACGCCGTTGTCTTTTGTTGTGGAATGTTCAGTCTCATTCAACTCATGTTCGTATTCACTGCACTCGTACATGGAGTTGGTTAGAAAATGAAACACTTAAATCAGCCAGCACGGCAGACCAGAGCATGTAGTGCGACGTCAAATTTACTTCAGCTGCCCTGTCAAAGACTGGGTGTTTGACTGTATGATTGTTGTGTCTCGAGCCGGAATCCGATGGCACAAAAGAAAATTTACCCGAAGTTTAGTGTTGTTAATTGTTGCGTTTTATAACATCCTGTTGTCAATTGAAAATACACTGCAATTTGGAACGGGAACAGAGCAATGCTGGACAAAGTCTTTGCTGCCCCGAAATTAACATTCGCCGATGTGTCTAAAAGTTAACGGCTATCGTTTTAAGCTCACGCTCAACTGCGAACCGTAATATTGCTATTGTGTTGTGTTATATGCAGTACCGTAGACCAGTAATTAATTAGGTTGTTCGTCTTTCCGCACCAAAATCACCAGTCATACAATAATTTTCCGTCGTTTACTAACCAATTAATATGGTGATCTTGATAGGTCATGGAAAATGGCAAAAAGCATAATCTTTTACAGTTTAAAGCAATTGCAACCAATATGTTTTTATCCCGAGTAAACAAACAGTTTATCACTGCACACTGTTTACCGGTTTGTTGAAACCAATGTCCCATGGCCTAACTATAGTATGCTATTTTCCAATATTGCGTCTCCTTCCAATTGATAAAATATATTACGTATGCTCTTGGTATATTTAATGTGTAATGAGCTATTCTCCTATTTACGTAGTCAATATACAAGAAATCCCCTCTATTTTTCACATTTTGAAGGCAAGGATGAGACAGATGCAGTGCATATAACAAGAGATTGTATTTAATTGACTTGAGAAACGAAAGCTTTTAACGTTATCGGTTATCGGGCTGATCGAACAGTGGTTCAGTGCAATTTTTCACATGGCGAGGGGGCCAGACAGGGAAATGGATCCCGGCTATACTACAACGCTTTTCGGCCCAGATCGCTATATAACACCACACCAACTGTAGTCTCCGTACGATAAACACAATTTGTCTCCACATTTCGTGTAACATGCAGATTCACACGCCCATAAAGCGACTCATTTATTTGCATGGTTGTTGTGTTTTACTACCCACCATCTCGTGAAACAAAGATACTTTCCAAGGTTAGTTATCAATGCGACCGTTCCGCTATGTGTATTGCGCCAAGGGGTCCACTGTAATGGACAAGGGTAGAATACTGCCGAACAAATTGTCTATTGCCGTAGAATGACCTTCGAAATCCTTTGTCATTCTAAAACTAATATGATAATGTTGTAAGCACCGTAATACATCAGGATATAAACAGACAGTGTCAGCTTGCTGTTCCAGCAGTGTCCGCTCCAGCGATTGGTCATTCGACCCGCGCCATATTAAATTACGGCAAGGATTCTGATTGGATCACTATTTAAAGGAACCATCACAATCTTCATACATAGGCCTTCCGTGGGCGGGTACAATACTATCGGCTAATCTTGGTTAAACAGAGGGACCAATCGCATTCATAGACGCCATCAAAACGAGCCTGGTTTTCTATGCGCATGCCTCTCAATTGTCTGGAGCTCTAGGAATCCGTTTTAGAATTAAAAACGTCAATATGATTAGTCTCATTTCGTCTGTTTCTAACTTCGCGGAAGTATGTCTCGTGAAAATCGAATGTTGTGCGACAAGATAACCGGTTAACGTCGTTGTTACAGGACAAAGAATTCACCAGAGAAAGGAGATGGTACGGCGAGGCGGTATTTTGGTCTATACGTGGTGCGGTTGAAATCAAAACATAAAATGTCCATAAAATAATTGCGATTTAATGTAACGACGAGAGAAAATATATTTACACAATGATTATAGTTATGACATTAAATTGAAATCAGCAGCTTGTGCTATTTCGTGGAAAAAAAGGATCCAAATTGAGTCATTCAAACACACATTTAGACACGAAATCCCTTCGATCAAAAGATTTTCCAGCAGTGAGGATATAATGCCGCCGCACATCACCAGATTAAATGGCGTTTTTGTCAAAGGCGTCCTTCTCGTTTAAATGTGTTTTTGAATGGCTGGATTTAGTGCCATAACCGTAATCATATCGCAATCGAGCTAGAACTTTCGCATATCGTGTACATATATTTTCTCTTGCGGTTACATTAAACCCAATTATTTTTTAATATGACATGTTATTTTTTCGACTCCAACCGCACCACGTATGAGCCAAAATGCCGCCTTATCGTACAATCTCCTTTGAACAATTTCTCTCCCCGCGCTTAGTCTTCATAACATTTATAACAAAACAAAAACACAAATATTGGTCACTATAATAAGAAGACTTTGTGAAGACAGTCTCTACAATTGATATGATGAAGTATTTGAACAGTGTTCCCGTATTTCCCGGATAATAAATCTTCAGTATGTAATCAGAGAGTCACAAACTCCTGCGACTATATAACGCAACATTTCATGTCGAACGTGGATCATGGCATGACAATGTACGACAGAAGGCTTATATTGTATGGTGATTATAAATTGTTTCATGCATACACACCATACACATCGCCTTCCGAGTGACAGAGACAAAGCTCCTGTGGTGGAGGCAAGGAACACAAGGGGTAAGGTTGTATATACAATGAGATGAAACTTGTGATCGATATATTAGCGAGCACGCAAACAGCTCGAAACCATAAATCTCCGGGGTTTCTGTTGTTTTAGTTGGCTGGGTTTAATCCCTATACGCTTGAATCAAATCAGGGAACCGAAATAGAAAAACAGCTTGTATAGCCAAAGTCGACTGAGATATTTATTAATTACACATGGCACGGAAATTACGCTATCAAATAAATAATAATAGCTCATTGGTTACACGTAACCAGCCTTCGAAATAGATAATTTTGTCAAATACATACCATTGGCGATGATAGTCAGCTTACCTCAGTTATATGTACTAACGGATGACTGGTATGCGATCAGTATATATAAATCCGAAGCAAACTCTCCTGTGTGAGTAAATTTCAAATCTACATGTACTTGCTCTTTGTGCTTTTAAAACATCACCGGAAGTCATTGGTCACCCAAACGGGCGATTGTGACACTAAGCCCATTACAAGCGTCTAGTCCGTCATTCATAATTCAGCCGTCGTCCATTAAAGAATATCCGCGTCCATAATCCAAAGACCTATATTCCATATAACAGTATTAGCACCAAAAAGACAATCATAGTATACATAAACATAGGCTAGTTTCCTGCAAGAGAGAAGCGGTCAACAGTTTTCAGCGATGCCGACAAGACATCATGATGTTCCAAAAATATCAAATCCGTATCGCTGATCAGTATTCTCAATCCATCTAGAGAATGATGTATCTCAGTCAAGCTTTGATTGTGGTTGTTCATATGAGCACCATGAGGATCTAGAAGTACATGGGTTCATACGGCCCCTAGCCCCGGATTAAGCGGAATTAGACACAAGTTACGAAACTCAACGCCATAGATCTTGCACGCTACGCTCGTACTTTGCTATCAGCATGCGATATGTATCGCTAAATTTGAGAAACTTTGAGTGGAGGCGCCACATAACGGGTCATCTTGTCATATTTAATCAAATTCGGTCTTTTCGATTTCGAATTCAGACAGAGCAGGGCAAGCCTATAGAAGTAAATAACAATTTTATCTATATTTACGACCGCATTCACACTAAGGATGAAGATCGGTGGGTTTGATGACGACGTCCATCGTGTCTCTGTGGTGTAGGCTAAATTTTTGCTGAAGCTAAACGTGTTATCGTTGGAACAGAATATCTATCTTTATCTAATTCAATAGACAAAAGCTATACTTCACGTAAACATATTAAATGCAGAATCTTTCGACTCTCATGCCAGAACAATGCATTCTCATCAGTACAGAAATGTGTCTATTTCTCTAATCAACGAACGCACGTATGAGACTTTAACAGTATATTGAAATTTATTACCGGATATATTTTAAGTGCATGAGTAATGGTTCGATAACAAATCTTGCAAATTGCAATTCACGGCTCTTATATTTAGCATCCGATTCCCATAACACTAATTTCAGTAAAAGTGTCAGTGTTGCTCATTCATCAAATATTTAACGGCCGAATAGGTCTGCCGACCATCAAACATATCTGGTCTGAGAGGAAGAGGGGTGGCTAAAGGCTACCAAAACGAAAGCAAAGAAATTTAACTATCTGACAATAAGCAAAAGCATCATGGGAGTAGTCAAAATGTCATGAGGTATCCTCTGAAAGTTGGGAGTTTCACGTGTGTTCCTTGCTTCAAAGCACAAGAATCTATTTTTCCCCCAAAATAATGACTGTGCTATTTATCAATTTTATAGAGGAAAATTGAAATTGATGAAAGAATAATCTCAAATGCGAGTTATACATCATATCTTATCCCTCCATCATATTACATTTAGGGAGTAATATAACTTCTCAAAGGATTCTTGTTACAGTACCCATAATTTTCCTCGAGAAAACTAAGGGAAGGGAGAGTTAATCGAAATCTTATTCATTCCAATATACTGAAATTGTAGATTACTGGACAACCGAAATACAATTCACAACCAAGATATGACTGAGATGCATCATACTACACAAAATTCAGGTTCACTGAGATAAAGAATGCTTAGAAAGTATACGGATTTGAGGAGATTGTATCTTGCTGGCACTATTTATAACTGTGACCGCATCGCTCCCGAAAGAAAGTAGCTCTTAGAATGGGTATGAGAAAATTAACACATAGCATTCTTGACTTTCCACTTTATTATATTCCGACTGCATTATCCAACTTTATGCTCCTATTAAGGAATATTGTACAAAAGTACTGTCATGGTTTGTACACGGTATAGTGTATACGTTGTCACTAAGCAGCAAATCCATGATGTATAAAGTTCTATACATTACTGAGATCAATAAAAGAAGCCAGTAATCCCTCCGTGTAACTTGGAATAATACATACACAATTTATAAAACTAGCTGATTTATAGACAATGTACAGGCTTAAGGCCCGTGGCTACCATTGAGTGGGGCATATATTTTTTTATTTTTTAAAGAAATAGAATTTCCTTGACATCTAAAGAAGCCTGATATTCCTCGTGAACTCCGCAAAAAGGAAAAGAACCTTAAAGAACAGATTAAGTTCTCTGATATGCCTGATCACTAAAGAAGAAAACATTGTTCGATTTATTAATCTGCTGTCTGTGTACTGCAAATCTTGAACGTGAATCAGTGGTAAATCTCAGTATACTGTTTACCGCACAGACAAGAACGTAGACATCAAATTTTGGATCACATGACATGTTGAATTTCAAAATCGTAATCTTGATGGGTAGGCCTGATACTAGGTCCCTCTAAAATATGAATGCATGCACCCCACTTTGACTTTTTTTACATTTGCCGACCAGTATCAAATCGAGCGTCGAGTTTTCATTAAACTTGGGACTTGTCTTTTATTGTTGATAATGGTCAAGTTCGAGACAATATCATTCATTCTAAAACTATTATTCAGCATTCTTAGGGTATCAATCTTTTTGTGGAAAACGCTGATATCGTTAGAATTGTAGGTAGTGACAAAATGAATCTCGTATTTACTTGAAACTCTCTGGGAAGGCTGTCTTAATTCACTAATTTCCTAATCCCGTTATTTATAAGACGAATTTACAGTGCCTGTAAAAACACCCAAAAAGCTTCTCTTGCGAAAGGCAAAAAAATGACGCAATCATCGAGATATCTTTTCCACATTTCTTCGAATTCAATGCCAAAATTTCTCCCAAATGATGATATAACTTCTTCGTAAAGGATTATTTCTAAACAGCCCATAAATATGATTGCATATACGGGGACCATTTGTGTACCCATGTTCAGAATGTGTATATGTTGTCATTGTGACGTCGTCAAAGCGGCCATCTTGGATTTTTTTATGTTTTTCTGATAGAACTTGACCCTGGAGTATGGGGTGCTAAGTTTCAGCCCCCTAGCACAAGGGATACGAAAAATATTTAGGGGAAGACGGAATGCGCCCCCCCAATCCCCAGCCTTGACAGAACCCAAATCGCCGAGGCCAGATAGGGTTTAGCCCATGGTTGCCCATTGATTGTCGCCAAAGTGGTTTTCACCGACGTGGTTTACCTGGTACTGCTTTCTAATATATAGTTTAGACAGGAGCTCGAAACACTGTATACAGATTCTCAGGCTGAAGTTACAGAATCGTTAGAATTCATCAGAATTCATTCAGCTTTTTTTTCGATTTTTCTGGAGGCAAATGACTACATATATACCGAGAGAAACGTCGAAACGGCGATACCGGTTTAGCAAAATATAGTCTATAACTTACACATTTACTAGTGTTTGCGGTATCTTTTACTATTTTCTACCACACACAATGATAACTTTGTTTACTTTTTGAGCGAAGTAGAATAGGCCTACCCAGATAATGCCACACGATCTGCCTTTATTGATGGCTAAATACACTCTGCATAGGACACGCATCATTCCTTCAACTTTAACGAGATATGATTAGGATTTAGTCTGTTATACAACCTTGACATATTCTGTTCCATATATAGTGACATTTTAAGAAAGTGATCACGTGACGTCAAATAGGCAAATGTTTCTTAATCGATGACAGAACAGCAACTGAATATCAAACATTTCGGTCACGCAGACACAAACTGTCAAATATCCAATGTATATGTATAAGACACGAAATGCTAACATCAGAATCCGTTGAAAACGCTACGCCATTTCAATCAATGCAGAACAAGCTGACTCCATGTGTTTATCTTATCCATAAGGTGCCATATTGGTTTATTACCATTGCCATTATTTCAGTTTTACTTATATAGGAGTGTGGCGTCCGTCGCCTTATTTTGTGATAACGAAGTATGAACACATGTTGAACACTAAAATGGTTTATTTTCCTCAACCAGTACACTTGTACTGTATATGTCTTTACTCGCGGTAGAGGTGACATTGAGTTTGGCGCGAGCTAGAAGTGATTTGGCGCCGAAATTGTCTGCGTTCTCTTTTTATCGAAAGCAAACTGTAAGAGCCAGTAGGATGCATGGTGGTACGTTATCCTTTCTGTTTATTCGATGAAGTAATTGTGTTTAAGTAATCGAATCATTGAGTAATTGTAATTCATAACTTCTTATCTGTAGCGATTTCGATATATTGTGTAAACTGTCATGAAAGGCTCAATTTCCGACTGATTACCCGTATTTAATGTATTTCAGTTTTTACGGAGCTTACGAAGAGTATCATGTACTAGTATTCGATCTCGAAGGACACGGAGCCTGTGTATATGGTTCAACGATACTGTCCTATGTGAAGAGAAGATCCGAATCTACCTGCGATGCATGTTTACGAATAAAGGCTTCTGTATTCAAAGAACACAAATGACTCATACTATCTTGCATCGACTGCGAAACATCTGCGATCTCCGGCGTTTAGTTTGCGCGCTGGCACAGTAGAAACACCCTCCTTATATCCGAGTGTGAGAAGAATCCATTCCAGTGGGGGAACTATAAACACAGATAAAAACCGATCTGCTGATGGAATGTGCGACGTGCAGATTTATGACGTCATCATTACCTGCACCCCTATCTCATGGTGAATGTTAAAAGACTGACCTTCGAATTCCTGAATTCGATCCGGCTAGAATGAATTACCCAGCCCAGCGTTTGGTCCGGTAAACTGCTCGAAACGACATCGGTGACAGTGAAGTACATCGACGGAAGAAACAGATGAAGATAATAAACTGTCTGAATGAACTCATTGTTGTGTTTGAACAGTAAATCATTTATTTACGTCAGCAATCAAATAGTTTCTGTGATTTCAGATTAACATTACATTTGACCGACCATAAAGAACTATTACTGCCACGAACTGGAACTGTAATTATATCTTGCATGATATACGGTATTGTTTACCTCTGATCGGATCTCTCGAATTATGATATAGTTGTAAATTCATTCGGTCGATTTCATGAAGTAATCTATACGAACAACAGTCATCACTGTATGAGTCTGATGTTATGGCTTGTTCTCGTACATGTGTATTTCGAGTGTGTCTGATGTAATTGCCTGTCACACAGTTCTATTCTTTGAACTGCGTATCTATAGACGTGCCTCAGCTATCGAGTACTGATATTCCTCCCATTTTGTATTTTGTGAACTATGGAAGCCGATAAGGATAATCAGAACCTTGACACCGTTGTCAACCAGCATGATAACACTAGCGTAGATTCTAGGGGAGATCATGGGGAGGTACGAGTTAGCCCTCGTGAGCCAAAACCAACTCATGAGAAATTAGAATGGGAAATGAAACTACATGAACGTGATTTCAGATCGTCTGTATCAGCATGGCGTAAACAGGCTAATAACATTCAGTTATTTGTGAGCGATTCAAAGAATATGGTAGTTCTGAAAAATGAATGTGAACAGTTAAGTAAAATTATGGATCAGGTGACAAAGGAGTATGAGCAACTGGATCGGTCTATGGCATGTCTTGGGCGGGAAGGTGAAGCCTTTGACAGGTACGACAAAATTGAACAAGACCACCAGGACCTGATAAGACATATGACAGAATATATGCGTGAATTCGAACTAGAAAAGTCAGCGACTAAATCTAGAATGTCTGCCAGAACTAACCAGTCGCGAGCATCAGATGCATCCAAGCGCGTTGAAGCTGCGGCAGAAGCGGCTATGTTGAAAGCCAAGCTGGATTTTGTATATATGGAAGCCCAGAAGCGAGCAGAATTAGAAAAAATCCAGGCTACGAAAGAGCTGGATATGGCAAATGCCAAACTCAACGCTATCATCAAAACAGAACAGGAACTTGTTGGCTCTAATGACTTTGATTTAGAAGGCATATCCGTCCCAGCATTCAAGGGGAATGAGTATGTGAACGAATATATTCAGTCACAACAGTTCGGTGATACTGGCGATCACACGTTGCCAAATGAAACTAAACCAGCACCATGTCAGACCACAAATATGGTGCTACGGGAGACTGTGTCTGTTCAAAATCCGCCAAGACTGAATATTGATGTCAACGAGTTTGTTCCAGGACAGAATACTCCAGTTAATGCTGTGAATGAAAGACCGCCTCGTGCTATGGACCGTGTTTCGCCCCGTAAACAATCTCAGAATACCCATGTTCGTACGACTGCAGCAAATTCTTATGAACGCACAGATATTGGCTTGCTTGCTAGAACACTAACTGAACAGACTCAACTTGCAAGATTGCCAACTCCAGAGCCAGGAATATTTTCCGGAGACCCATTGTTGTACCCCGCCTGGAAGACCGCGTTCACAATGCTTGTGGAACAAAAGGGTATTCCACCGGCTGAACAGATATATTATCTCAAGAAGTATCTAGGAGGTGCCGCAAAGGAATCGGTGGATGGCTTCTTCTTTCTGACAACAGATGGCGCTTTCGAAGAGGCTAAACAGCTCCTCGAGGAACGGTATGGAGATCCGTTCATGGTAGCGAACGCTTTCCGAGATAAACTTGACGCGTGGCCTAAGCTGTCATCAAGGGACGGCTTAGCACTTCGAAAATACTCGGACTTTCTCCGTCAGTGTGAATCCGCGATGAGAGCTATCAAAGGATTGGACATACTGAATGATGACAGAGAAAATCAGAAAATGTTAACTAAGTTACCCGATTGGCTGGTATTGAGGTGGGGCAGAATTGTTGCGGCCTGGAAGGAACAACGGAAAATGTTCCCTCCTTTCGGAGAATTTGTGACATTCATATCGAAGGAAGCAACAATCGCGTGTAATCCCATCGTTGCTGCCCATACGCTAAAGGGAAGCAAGTCTACTAGCTCCGACAGACAGCAAATCAACGTCGGCCGTAAACGATCTGGTGGTGTGAGCTCCTTCTCAACCGAAGTAAAGGAACCTGACAGAAATGCCGACACATTTTGTCTTCACTGCGAACGGAAACATCATGTGATAAACGACTGCAGATCCTTTCTACAGAAATCCCTCATAGAGAGGAAAACATTCGCCAGAGACAAAGGGTTGTGCTTTGCTTGTCTGAATCGAGGACACAAGTCAAAATTTTGTAAACAAAGACTGAAGTGTGCTGAATGTGGGAAACTGCACCCGACTTCCTTACATGGAGACACACCTGGGAGTAGTAAACCTCCGACATGGGCAAGGAATTCGACAGGTACCGTGGAAGCGACATCTCACGTCGGCGTGAGTAATGGTGGACACGGTGGTAAATGTTCCATGACAGTGCCAGTGTGGATATCGCACTGCAGCGATCCGAACAATGAAAGGTTGGTGTACGCTCTCCTGGATACACAATCCGATACAACCTTTATTCTGAATCAAGTCAGTGACTCGCTTGGACTTCATGGAACTGATGTGAAGCTGTTACTTTCTACGATGTCTGCTGACAGTCAGTTGGTAGATAGCCAAAAACTAGATGGACTCACAGTCCGTGGCTATGACAGCTCGTTACGGATAAACCTTCCGATAACTTACACGAGAGATCTTATGCCGGCTAACAGATCCCGTATTCCGACACCGGATGTGGCTAAACATTGGCCACACTTGCAAGGGATTGTTGATAAACTGACACCGTTGTTAGACGCTGACATCGGATTACTGATAGGGTACAACTGTGCGCAAGCCCTTACTCCACGCGAGGTCATACCTCCGGTCGACAACGGTCCATTTGGACAAAGAACTGATTTAGGATGGGGGATTGTCGGCATAGCGAATTCCGAGGACATCGAAACGCATGACCAGATAGGCATGAGTCACCGGATTCTTACTCGGACAGTTCCAACTAATCTGTTGTCCAGATCGTCTGATGGAACACCAGTTCAAGTTCTGCATTCCTTCAGAACTACCGTGAAGGAAATGATCAACCCCAGTGCAGTGACGCAAATGATGGAGCTGGACTTCATTGAGAAACATGCGGATGACAATATACTCTCCTATAATGATCAAGTGTTCCTGGACAAAATGCGTGATGGTATTCGTCTAACGAATGACAGCCACTATGAAATGCCATTGCCATTCAAGGAGTCCAATCCGATTCTCCCGAACAACCGGACGCAAGCAGTCAGTCGGCTGATGAAACTTCAAGGCAGATTCAAACGAGATATCAAATACCGCGATGATTACGTGAATTTCATGCGAAGTGCCATCGACAGTGGATTTGCGGAAAAGGTGCCTAGTTGTGACCTGTTACGTAATGATGGTGGCGTGTGGTATATCCCCCACCACGGGGTTTATCACCCACAGAAACCCGACAAAATACGTGTCGTGTTTGACTGCAGCGCAAACTTCAAAGGATATTCTCTGAACGACCAACTTATTCAAGGCCCAGACCTTACGAACAAGTTAGTGGGTGTTCTGTGTCGCTTCAGACAAGAAAACTTTGCGTTTATGTGCGACATAGAACAAATGTTCTTCCAGTTTCGTGTGTATCCAGCGCATAGAGACTTTCTCAGATTCCTCTGTTGGCAAAATGGAGACTTTTGCAGTGAGCCTGTGGAATTTCGCATGAAGGTTCACCTTTTCGGAGCCGTATCCTCTCCAGGATGTGCGAATTATGGACTTAAGGCAACGGCAAACGACAACGAAGCTGAATATGGTTCAGACACTGCGGAGTTCTTGCGACGCGATTTCTACGTGGACGATGGGTTGAAGTCTGTGTCAACCATCACGGAAGCTACTGAGCTAATCCACAAAGCGAAGGAAATGTGCTCTAAAGGAGGAATCCGATTACACAAATTTGTGTCGAATTCCAAGGACGTCTTGGCCACAATTCCAAATGAAGATCGAGCCAAAGGAGTAAAGGATCTCGATCTGAACTTTGACCCACTGCCAATCGAAAGAGCTCTTGGCGTACATTGGTGTGTCGAAGCTGATGCGTTCAAGTTCCGGATCGTCTTGAAGGACAAACCTTTGACGCGACGTGGAGTCCTGTCCACAGTGAGCTCCATTTACGATCCATTAGGGCTCGTTGCCCCCGTCGTGCTTGTTGGAAAGCAAATTCTCCAAGAAATGTGCCGTGACCAAACTGACTGGGACAGTCCACTCTCAGAAACGTTGAGACCACAGTGGGAACAGTGGAGGGACAGCTTGTTCCACCTCGAAGATCTTGAAGTGCCTCGTTGCTACAAGCCAAGTGACTTTGGAACCGTGAAATCCGTGGAATTGCATCATTTCTCGGATGCCAGCACCACAGGCTATGGGCAATGCACGTATTTACGACTGACAAACGAGTATGAGCAAGTACACTGTGCTTTCGTGCTAGGAAAGGCCAGAGTAGTACCTCTCAAACCAGTCACGATACCCCGACTAGAGTTGACAGCCGCTGTCGTTTCAGTGAGAGTCAGCAGCATGCTGAAACAGGAACTTCAGTACGAGAATATAACAGAAGTATTCTGGACGGACAGTAAGGTCGTGTTAGGCTATGTAACCAACGACACTCGACGATTCCATGTGTTTGTCGCAAACCGGATACGACAGATTCGTGATCGCAGTGAACCGTCTCAGTGGAAATACGTACCTACAGATAGAAATCCTGCGGACTATGCTTCCCGAGGGCTTCACGCTGCAGACCTTGTCTCCTCACGCTGGATTACTGGACCCGAATTCCTGTGGGAGAAATCTATTCCAGATGCACCTGTGGATAAAATGGAACTTACCTTAGGTCCACGTGATCCAGAAGTGAAAGCCAACGTCGCTGCCACTCAAGGCCAGATCTCCGAGAAGTTCGACTTGGATAGATTGAAATACTTCTCTTGTTGGCGTCGTGCCAAAAAGGCTATTGCTGTGTGTCTCAGGCTGAAACAGCTATTAAAGGCCCGTAAGATAAAGTTCCCATCCAGTAAAGGAGCTCCAGGCCTGAATTCGACTAAATCCTCATACGCACCTGTACAAGTGCAGGATCTCTACCAGGCAGAACTAGAAATAATCCGTTATGTTCAGAGAGAAACCTTTGAGGACGAAATAAAGGCTATCAACGCCAAAACAGGGAACCACAAGCTAGACTTGAAGTCTACGAGTCCTGTATTCCGGTTGGATCCTTTCCTGGATACCGAAGGAGTAATGCGGGTCGGAGGTCGTCTCAAACACTCCCAACTAACTTTGAACTTGAAACATCCGATTATCTTGCCAAAACTTCACCACGTGACGACGATGATCATTGGACATTACCACGAGAAGGCCTGTCATCAAGGACGTGGCATGACGACAAATACCTTGCGTGAAAACGGTTACTGGATTGTGGGATGTAGCACCGTGGTGTCAAGTTACATCTCAAAATGCGTCACGTGCCGTCGACTACGACATGCTACTCGAGAGCAGAAGATGTCAGATCTTCCGCCGGACAGACTAGAAGACACACCGCCATTCACGTATTGTGGCGTTGATTTGTTCGGCCCATGGATCATTAGAGAGGGACGAAAGGAGCTTAAAAGGTATGGCGTTCTTTTCACCTGTCTAACATCACGTGCGGTGCATATAGAAACAGCTGCTTCCTTGGAAACGGATTCTTTTATCAACGCCTTGCGTCGTTTCCTCAGCATTCGTGGTCCAATCCGGCAACTACGTTGTGATCGTGGCACTAACTTCGTTGGTGCGGAAAGGGAACTCCGTGAAGCGGTCAATGAAATGGACCAAGCTCGTGTCAAGGAATACCTTCTGAGAGAATCCTGTGATTTCTTTGATTTCAAGATGAATGTTCCTCACGCTAGCCATATGGGCGGAGTCTGGGAGCGTCAGATTAGGACAATAAGAAATGTACTCTCAGTGATACTTCACCAAGGAGGCTCTCAGCTTGATGATGAATCTCTGCGAACATTCATGTGCGAGGCCGCCGCTATCGTGAATAGCCGTCCGTTGACAACAGAGAATTTGAATGACCCCAACTCTCTAGAGCCGCTCACCCCGAACCACCTACTTACCCTAAAATCGAAAGTCATCCTGCCACCACCCGGAGAGTTTCAAGGAGCTGATCTTTACTCGCGTAAACGATGGCGCAGGGTTCAACATTTAACGAATGAATTCTGGCGTCGATGGAAAAGTGAGTACCTGCAAACGCTTCAGCCCCGTCCGAAATGGAATTGACCGCGTCGTGACCTCCAAGTGGGCGACATCGTTCTTGTGGCTGATGATGATTTGTCTCGGAACAAGTGGAGACTCGCTCGTGTAAAGGAGCTGATTAAGGACATGGACGAGCATGTTCGCAAGGTGAAGCTGACCTTTGGAAGTCGTAACCTGGACAGCAAGGGTCGATCTTCTGGTCCCTTGACATGTCTTGACCGTCCGATTCACAAGCTAGTACTCCTTGTAGAAAACGAAAGCTAAATATGTAGATTGATGTTGTATTGTGTATTTGCGATGCTAAGAAAATAGACCAGCTATTTTGAGGAGGTATGTGGCGTCCGTCGCCTTATTTTGTGATAACGAAGTATGAACACATGTTGAACACTAAAATGGTTTATTTTCCTCAACCAGTACACTTGTACTGTATATGTCTTTACTCGCGGTAGAGGTGACATTGAGTTTGGCGCGAGCTAGAAGTGATTTGGCGCCGAAATTGTCTGCGTTCTCTTTTTATCGAAAGCAAACTGTAAGAGCCAGTAGGATGCATGGTGGTACGTTATCCTTTCTGTTTATTCGATGAAGTAATTGTGTTTAAGTAATCGAATCATTGAGTAATTGTAATTCATAACTTCTTATCTGTAGCGATTTCGATATATTGTGTAAACTGTCATGAAAGGCTCAATTTCCGACTGATTACCCGTATTTAATGTATTTCAGTTTTTACGGAGCTTACGAAGAGTATCATGTACTAGTATTCGATCTCGAAGGACACGGAGCCTGTGTATATGGTTCAACGATACTGTCCTATGTGAAGAGAAGATCCGAATCGACCTGCGATGCATGTTTACGAATAAAGGCTTCTGTATTTCAAAGAACACAAATGACTCATACTATCTTACATCGACTACGAAATATCTGCGATCTCCGGCGTTTAGTTTGCGCGCTGGCACAAGGAATCTTATTCAGCAACACAGATCGTAAACACCAATATTTTATGTGAGTACATTATTCTTCCTCGACTGGCGTGCGTCCCAGATGTCATTTTATGAAAGAATTTGTTACTAAATTATTCGATATTCGGAATGAATTATGATACTAAATTATTCGATAAATTGCTTTCCTATCTTAAATATACTTCAGTTCAGTAAATAAGTTCAGTTATAGCCTCAAAGCCTAAGTCAAATTCTTGGTAGACTAACACGACTACCGCAGACGTTACAGATCCGAAAAGACGTTCAAAATGAAGCAATATAGGTGCCCCCATTATTTATAATTATACTAAACTTGATTCAATAAATAATCGAATTTATGGCAGTAGAAAGCAAATATGTCCTAAAATACCTACACCGTGTACATGATGTAAGACCCCACAAGCAATACTCCAACAACTCTCTAGACAAATATAATATTGTGCTTTTCTTGACACGAAGATGTGTTTTGCTCACCAACTCTTCAATATTGTGCTGTTTTCATCTACACCGGAATATGTTAAGAGCGTACACCATCTACAAGTACAGACAGCTTAGCACATTGAACGACTGGCGCAGTGACTCACAAAGAAGGCACGATTTTTTTCTGTAAAGACCTGGACATACCACCACTCAATGGATAGTATAGGGATGAGATGGGAAAGGAAGCGTATATCAGACAGAGACTACTATTGGACATCAAGTACTACTCGGATGAATCATTGGATATAATAAACATGCAAAAGAGCCTGAATGATTTTATCAATGCAGTACCAAAAGAATAAGATACACATCTGGAGGTTACAAGTATGACTGTGAATGGTTGACCTTTATCTACCCACCCTGTTAACATACTGAGACCTGACTGGTGATTTCAAAACGCTACTGATGAAAATGATCTGAAGGCAGGAAAGTGATTACTTTATCTACTCTATTTGCTTCTACGTCAAGTCACGACAACGACAATCATTAACATCGCAATTGTCCTTACAATGTTAAGGGCCGTCTTGTCGACCATTAACATAGCAAAGTCAGAGCGCCAAAATATCGACATGGTCAACCCTTAACATGACAAGGGTCTATTGAATGGCCGGTCTCAGGTCTGTTTGAAGCAAGTTTGTCGAAGTTGTTGATCTGGTAGTGCTTTCTAATATACATTTGAGACAGGAAATCAGGGCCAGCATGTGAATGCCCAGATTGGCGCTGCAGGATTCACCAGCATTCAGCGTGTGTTCAAGTAACTGAAAAGCATGGCTTTGTTTATCAAGTGGAAACCATACCCAGAAAGCAAGGCACCTCTACATACATTGACTAACAGTACGTATATACGGATAGAGGGAAGAACAGCTGATCAGCAGTGTTGCGCCATCTGCATTATGTTGTCATAATATACTACTATACGCTGGACACGTATCGATCATTTGACACCGACATACTATAGGCGTCCTACCCTGATAAATGTTCTGAGAACAGATACAGACACAGTTGTCTATAGTCCCCTTGTAGTCCAAGTATTTTTCTCCATGGTTCTGCGACTACAAGAACATTGAAAACGTTTTCTAATTAGACGCACCACATACACACCACATGTTAAAATTCATAAGATATAACATGCTCGTTTTTATAATGCTACTATAACTAATACGAGTACCGTGTGTGCAATATCGTCCATTGATCTCTTAAGCAGGCTACACCCTGTAGGCCTAAATCAATGCAGCACCAACTGACACTAAATGTTTGTGTCATATTGGTTTATTAGCATTGATATTCTTTTATTCCACATTGATGGTAATCTATTATTTGGTAACATCATCTCATAAACACGATCTGAGAGCATTATTTTCTCTCGACTGGCTTTACGTCCCAGATGTCAATTAATGAATGAATTTTATTCTTTAAAAATCAATAAATTGCTTTTCTGTCCTAAATATACTTGTGTAAATATATATTTTATTTCCAACTGATCAATATAAAACAGGTGAGTTCCTAACTTAGTTCATAAATTTCGATGTTTGACAGTGCATTGATCCATTATAACACGCGACAACATTTTCACAATACAGAGTCGTGCGGTGATAAAAACCTTATATGACACTCTCGCGTCCAAGTGAAAGAATAACTAGGCTGGACTACCAGATTGCACAAATATGCACACTTGCCTTAGAAAGGACAATTCTTCCAACAACTCTCAAAATCTTCCGACTTATAGCTTCATATTCTTGTCAATACGAGCCTGTCTGTGTAATTCTAGAAGCAAGATATCATAGGTATATTCAAACTGGCGGCTTCAAAAATGCATGTGATACACGAAAGATTTTCTTCACTTCATAATCCGTGAAACTAGTTTATTTTGCCTCAAATGATGATTCGGTATCACTATTTTGAGAGAAATTTCAATAAATAAATAAGAATGGAAAGTCTATCCAAAGATCGACTGAAAAACGTTCGAAAAATGACATCCCTGGGACATTTTCTGGAAAAGTTTACCATGCTTACAAATGTTTCAACTCTCTATCTCAGAAATAAAGGAAATATTGGAGAGAGGGTCTGGAGGGGGAAGCAAACTAGGTAGTACAGTATTTATAAACGGAACTACATTCGATATATTCCTGCACAAATTTGATAGTAACTGCGATTGTAGTCTGTAATATGATATCGAGATTCGAGGGTATTACAGCAAGTGACCGGTTTGGTATGAGACATGCACGGAACACTGACGAAGCAATATCCCCATCTATTGCCCGCCTGTATCAAACAATGACTCAAACGATATCCTCTCTGACTGGAAATTAGCTTCAATGTCAGGTTACACATCAGATGACTATTTGGCCAAAACATCACTGTGCTGGTACGCCACACGGTCGCCATTTTGAATTTACGCGTGATGCTCTTCTCCGGGTGTTATGCAAATAGGCTCAAAATGCTCCCAGTATGATAAACTACAAAGTCACGGAGTGTCAGCTCTCACGGAGTGTCAGACATCATGGCCCTGATAGGGTTAACTGATGTGAGTACAGTGGGCGCAGTATTGTTCATTGAACTTAGTAAGCCATGTAGGGTTACACCATGTAGGTCCAAATCAATACAGGACAAACTGACACTAAATGTTTATCTCGTCAAGTATGTGCCATACCGGTTTATTAGCATTGATATTCTTTTAATTCCACATTGATGGCAATCTATTATTTAGTAACATCAGCTCGTAAGCACGTTGTGGGAGCATTGTTTTCTCTCGACTGGTTTTACGTACCAGATGTCAATTTTATTCTTCAATAATAAATAAAATGCTCTTCTGTCTTAAATATATTTTTTAATATATTTTCATTTCCAATTGGTCAATATAAAACAGGTAACTTAGTTCGTAAACTTCTACGTTTGACAGTGCATTGATCATAACACATAAAAATACGACAATCTTTTCACAATACAGAAAAGATGATGTCCGATAATGCTTATATGACACTATCAGGTCCAAGTGAAATAATAACTAGGCTGAACTACCAGATTTCACAGATATGCACATTTGTCTTAGAAACGACAATTCTTCCATCAACTCTCGAAATCTTTTGACTTCATAGCTTCATACTCTTGCCATTACGAGCGTATCTATGTAATTCTGGGAGTAAGGTATTATATTCAAGATGGCGGCTTTAAAAATGCACGTGATCCACGACAGATTCTTCGTGAAACCAGTTTATTTTGCCTCATATAATGCTTCACAAAAAGGGGTTCTGAAACCGGCATAACAGCACCGACCTGTATAACTCGACAATTTTCATTCAGATCTCCAGTCCCAAATAATACAATATTATATAAGCATTGATATACAGAGGCCCGGCATCGGGGCCATTGGCCACCAGCATAGTTCAGGCATATACAAACAACAAATAACAATTCGAAGATAAGATCGGTTTGGAATCGAATCCACACAGTCTATGTCGGTGAACAGCTCATGTTTTGGCCATCCGCAATTGCTCGGAATACAAAATACCAAGGCTTGTATTCACCACTTTGTTTATGAGCCAGAATCGCGCCGACCGGGCAGTTGTCGACGATCCACGGAGTCTTGGCATCTAGTTAAATGTATGCAAGAACTCTTTCGCTCGAACGTTCATGCTGTAACTCGTCAGTTTTTTGGCACCGGTGTGGAAGCAACCGTGGTCCGCCAGATATGAGGGTCCGGGGACCATGGTATCTGGATCTGGGTGCCCGGCCCGAAGGGCACCCAGATCCAGATACGAAAGTCCTCCCTCGGAAACAGTTGTCCCCCTACCAGCAGAAACCAGGGTCCTGATATCGTTGATGTCCGGGTCACTGAAATCTAGACAGGAATGTCCCTTCGCATATATATAGGGCCCGGACCATGGCATCTGACGGACTATGGGCGCTTCCACAGCTATGGAAGTCCTCAGAGTCCGGCATACCTCAAAGTCCGGTTGACCAAAAAATGAAACTAAGGGAATAGGAAAGATTAGAAATTCTGAACAGAAATTCGGCCAGCAAATCGGTGGTGCACTGGGTAAAGGCATAGACGGTGGACAGTACAGCAGAAGGTAAGATTAT
Organism: Hanleya hanleyi; assembly: GCA_036873755.1. Lineage (NCBI taxonomy): Eukaryota > Metazoa > Mollusca > Polyplacophora > Lepidopleurida > Hanleyidae > Hanleya > Hanleya hanleyi. The sequence goes on from JAVTVY010008444.1 coordinate 20,237, forward strand.
GGGTTCGATCCTAGTCGGGGTCAGTTGAAAATGTTTGATTTTCTTCATTTCTTATGTACAGCTTTAGTACGTCTTCTAAAGTTATACTGTCGCATCTTTGTTAAATATATATATATTTTTTTAGAAAAAAATAATTTTATGTATTTCAGTCAATATACATCTTTACGATGGCGCATATACGACATGCTATTAATTTTAGTTTTGTTTATATTTTTGTTACAGTTTTTTCATTCCTCCAAAGTTTCCACCCAGGTGCAAACGTTTTTACCGAGGTGAAAAGGTTTTCACCTGAGCGCAAACGTTTTCACCCTGGTGGAAACCTGTTTTAACCCAGGTGAAATCCTGTTTTCACCCAGGTGAAAATCTTCTCACCCCGGTGTACAAGTACAATGAATCCTTCTTTCCGCGCTGGGTTAATTTTCGCACGCATATGCTTTGGTTAATGTTGCGAAATCAGAAAGAAACAAGAGATATTGAGATATCTAATTAAAATGTATATCACGTTTCTGACATGAGTAAATATTGAGGAAATTGTCATGTCGGAGATCTCTATTACTGTTATAATCAAATAAATCAAACGTAACATCAATGCAAAATAAAAATTGCCACGAGATCTACATGCATCTGCTTACTGCATTCATATATGGCACCCTGCGAGATTAATGGATTATATTGAGTACACTGAAAAAAACATTCCTTAAAATTTAAGGAATATTCCCCGACAATTACACCAGCGGAATATTCCTTACAATTCAATAACGAATATTCCGTAGCATGTTAAAGAAATTCCTTAACATGGTAAGAAATATTCCTTAGTTATGTTGAGGAATATTCCCCTGGTGTAACAGTCGGGTATATGCCTTAAATTTTTAAGGAATTTTCTTTTCTGTGTACCTGACCAGGTGTGTATAAAAGCTGACCTCCACATTTTCCTGTCAACAATCAGACCCATGTCATCCTTAGATCTTGCCGATATTCTGCGATATTTGGCCAACAATATCGACAAGTACGAAGCCGGGAAAAGTCAGCAAGAGAAGCGTTCCGTATACGTCGAGCTGCTCAAACGAATTATCAGGTAGCAGTATGCCAACAAAATTCCGTTGTTTTGATCATTGAAAGTGAATATGTTTATTATCTTTTTATTGTTTTATCTTTGATTGTTTGAGCGAGATACTATTCTTTTTTGGTATCACCCATTTACATAGAAATGGGAAGAGTGAGTCATTGTGACCCGCAATGGCTAATATGTATATATTACCGGTAGTTCAACCTAAGGCGCTCGCAAACTAATGGTGTATTCGTGACAAAGACCGGGTATATTTGCCTATACTATTCCATCCAAGATTGAATAAGGGTAGCCCATAGGGGACATCGAAACATTTTTTTTTACATTTTTTTATTACATTTTCTGCATTTATTGCGGATGTTCTTGATTTTCGCCTATTTTCTGCAAACAGATTTTAGTTGATCACATGTTTTCTTTACATTTTTGTCATTTCTAGTAAGGTCGTCATAAATGACTTCATCGTTTTTTTTTCAACGAAAACCAAACAAAACTCTTAAACCGCAGAGTAAACCTTTAAACCGTCGAGTTTGCTGATTGTCGGAGGATACGTGTTTGTTTTTATTTATATAATGTTCTCGCCCCTTAAATTCATATCAATATTCACCAGCTTCTTTAACTTATATTCGTATGTATACTCGAATTGTTTACTACAGGGATAGAACAAGCCCCACGGGGTTTTATTCCCGCCAACTGCCTTTTACAACTATAAATTGTACAATTGATTTATCTTGGTGAATAAATGGATGAATCAATGAATGAATGAATAAATGAGTAAACCTTTGAACCGCGGAGTAACCTTTACACTGCGGTTGCTAGCTTTACTTCGCGAATTAAAAATTTCCGCCGTTATTAAGAATGCGAGTAATCTGAAGAAATTCTGTGTTAACCTTATCTGGCCTGGGATGTTTAAGACCTGTCCAGGCCTGGGTGGGGGGGAGGAGGGGAGGGAATTTGCTCCTCCCCCTCCCCCCAACCCCACCCGTTCCCTAACTACTTTTCTTATCCCTTGAGGTAAAGGAACTGAAACTTACCACACTATACCTTTCCGTCAACCTGTAAAATAAAATACAAAAAAATCCAAGATGGCCGCTTTGATGACGTCACAGTGACGTCATTTTCAAAAAATACCTTCCAAAAAAAATGCATGATAAATTACCCGTGATTTTACCCGTGATCCTCTGCTCGGGAGGTTATGCAAATAGGCTCGAAATGACCTCAATATGATAAACTACAAATTCACGGAGTGTCAGCTCGCAATTTTTTGTCATTCCGGAGGTTGCGCAGAAAGTTTGGTGGGGGAGGGGGGTGTCGAATGTCCTTCCCGCAGGCCTGGTAGGGTTAATCAAGGAATATTTTGCATGAAATAGTCCAAAATATATAGAAAACATGCAAATTTGACCCCGTGTTTGGAAGACCCACGGAATATGCCGTTAAAAGAATACAAGTAGTGGCCTAGTTACCCCACTGAATGGCAGCTTCCACACCTTTATAGAACAATTACATATCGCGACTATCGTGTTATTTCTCGTTTTGGCGTATGCTCGCCAATATGTTGTTCATTGTAGTGAACAAGCTCCCACCGGATAAGCAAAGAGGCGAAAAATCACGAGGAAAAGCCCTTAGGTGTGATGCAGTCTTACCTGGCTATTTCTTAGTATACATTTCAAGATTTTCTGTTAAAATTATCTTGTTTTTTCATTTCATTTTCGTCCTCACTCACCTCCTGGGTAGGAGGGAGAGACAGAGAGAGGGAGCTTAGAGCGTTATTGACCTACTTTCAGTCGGTGACGTCAACAGGTCACTTTCGGCTGACCTTTGCGAGGTCACTCTCGGTTCCGGTCACGTGATCGGAAGTGCACAATATTGCCACCTGTCGAAAGTAGGTCAATAACGCCGTAACTTCCCTTTCTATACTACTCTCTGGTAAACATGTTCACGTGTAAACTGGATGGAAAATCGGAAGTAGTAATCGAGGCGGACACTGGGCTCCAGGTTAGGACTTTCGTCTCCTGGAAGCCGGTGTCCCAGGACATCCAAATCCAGACCTGAATGCCCGATGGGAAATTAAATCCAGATCTTAGGGTCTTGGGACACTTACGTCTAGACGCGGGTGTCCCCCGGACACTGGATGCACCGGGCCACCGTTTCGGTCACACCGGATCTAAATTTAATTTCTGACTTTTCCGAATCAACCTTCCCAGAGGCTTCACTATGTTGGCTTCACCAGGTCCGCGAAACTCCACATTCCTGCGGTTCGCGAGTTGCCAATTGCCTTTCCAAAAGCGGAATCAGGGGCGATGCCACTAAGACGATCCATCCCCAAGATGTATTTCACTGGGTTTAGGCATTAATTGTCATGACATCCCTCTGTATATCTCTGATTCCACGGGGATAAAAACGTGGAGCGCAGCTTTTGTGTGCATGACTCTCGTCCAAACCGCTTCGTCCGTTCCTAAACGGAGCAGAGTGGACCCAGGAGATCAGGACGTTTTAATACTGTCCTGATATATGCACATAAACAAAAATATTCCTCTGTTAAATAGCACATGGAAGACCAACCAAGAAAAGGACGAATGCCTAACCGATACAGTAGTAACGATAACCTAAACCCTGACCTTTGAAGATAGACACATATCTAGGAACCGTTAAACGTGAAGTCAAAACAGGCACTATACATCACCTTCACATCACGATATATCACATGGACAAGACAGACTAGGCTACAGAAAGAGATACCTAAGGAAACTCACAAATATTATTCTAAAATTTATCAATACCGTATGGCAAAAAAAAACAAAACAAATTCATCTGTATTGGGAAGCGTCAGTCGTTGTTCCGAAAGCCAGCCAAAAAGCCATACATGTAGACAAAAGTCATGTAGACCAATCTCACGGACTTCCAATCTATGTAAACTTGACAAAAAGATACATAAGAATACCACATAGATAACGATTTGCTTCATACGGTACAAATCGGGTTCAGGAAAGCACTACGCAGCCGATCACGCAATACGAAAAGCTATCAGCAAAAAGCGGTCTGTCATAGGAATATTCTCAGACTTGGGAAAAGCTTTCGACAGTGTCGTTAGTCTACTTTTATTCAGCGTACTTATTAACGACCTTGCCGAAGAAACGCATAAATCGCACAACCCTGGGGTTGACCCTGATCCTTTTTGTTGACGACACATCCTGAGAAAATAATTAATATAACACAGCGGACATTAGACACTATTACGAAATGGACGAAAGAATGGAGATTCAAATTTTAGGCCACAAAAACAACTGACGTTATTTCCTCAAACAACCAGCCTCTTGAAATAGATTTTGTCATAGCTAAAAAATAGATAGCATTTGACCGCAAGCTAACATGGAAATATCATGTAGACCAACTGATACTCAGATATAAAAAAAAACCTAAACATTTTGAGATGTGTCTCTGGAAAAAACTGGGAGAAAGCAAGCATAGCTTACTTAAATTATATCAATCACTTGTTCCCTCAAAAATGCACTATGGCTGTCTTGCTTACCAATCATCATGTAAAACCCAATTGAAGCAAATAGATAGTATACAATACTCGACCCTTAACATAATAACTGATGCGTTTAAAGGAACCTCGCTCTCAAGCATATTAATTGGAACCAATGAGAAACACCTTAGCCTTAGGCGAGAGGAACAATCCCTAAAATTTGTTGAAAAAAGACATTATCTCAATATGAATATCTTTAACATAAATGGTTAATGGACGTTGATCCAAAGTACTACTTAAGGAACATGACGTTGAAAATGTACAAGAGAGAAAGTTTTACTCCCTGGCAACTACGGCCTCAACTGTAGATCTGTGACTCAATGGTATGATCAGGAAAGCCCTTGCTACATTAAATTTAAACACCTCGATCAAACAAACGGGCGATATAACCTGAAGTTCTACACATATCAATAAACATAACAGCAACATTGAATCAGCTTTCGTTATACCGGAATTGAAATTACTAAAGGGATTTAAATTACCATACGATATGTCTGTCTACTAGTGAGCTAATAGCCCTAATTATGTCCCTGCAATTAATAGTAGAAAATAGACCCATCCGCTCAGCTGTGTGTGGCAACTCCTTGAGAGCATTAATCTCCAGAAAAACTTCAGAATCCAGCAGTCGACCAGATCCGATTCACGAAGTCGAATATCTAGCCACGGAAATTAGGACATTGGGTATTGATTATTTTTCTGATATGGGTGCCAGCCTACGTTGACACCACAGGAAATGAAGGTGCAGATAAAACTACTAGAATTGTTTAGAGATAGAAAAGTTGATATCAAATAGGATTAGGAGGAACTGAATTCAATTCAATCATTCGAGAAAACATAGAAGCAAAATGGCAGAAAGTTTGGAATGTAGAAACAACTGGGCGGTGGTTAAAACCAGAAAATAAAAGATAAGCCCCCGAACGTTCATAATGAAACAACGAAGCGATAACAACTCACGTGACACCGAATACTATGACACGATATGATAGCCCATAAAATATTGGCTAAATTCTTCTCTTGATTTCAACAAAGGATATGGTAACCTTGATGCTGAGGGCCGTTTGCACCCGTCAAAATATTATGGCTAAAGCAAACTCTTTATTATAACAATCGGCCGAATTGTGACTGACATATTTTGAAATAAGATAGGCTTTGCATCAACGGAGATACCTTGATATTGAGGGCCGTCCCACGGGCAATTCAAATAAATAATTTAATTTAAAAAATATTCAATTAAATTTAAATAACAGCAGTAGCCCGGCCAAAACGCAACTATTTGGCATGAAATATCGGAAATGGTTATGGCGGAGATACCTTGCTACAGAGGACCGTCTATCCCGTTGTCGTGTCGAAACTATTTCGCCATCAAATAATATGAATTCGGTTAACTGTATGCTGACGCGAAATATCTCAGTGTATATATATTTATCTATTATTATATATATTTACATATATATTCCTTTAGTTAATTAAATTATTGATATTTATTATGTGTGACTGAGAACACGAGGGTGCCTGTTTGTATGATGATGATGATGATATTTCAAAGTGTATAGGTACCATTACGCCAAAACTCCGGAAACACGAAACTGTACAAAACAATTCTTTGTGGTACAGGCACAAAACTGAAGACCATGGACTGGCCAGACCTGAAACAGCTTTTACGGATGACGAAACAAAAGAATAAAACAGAATAAAAAATATAAAATATTAAACCCGAAACAGACCAGATGCGAAAACCCGAAGATCCCACCGAATCGCCGACTATTTAACACAGAATATCATCAGTTGACTTTCTCGCAAAATAGGACGTAGCCTGCCTCCCTGTATCATGATAAACATTCCAAGCACTGTTACAGGCAAATATTTCTAGATATCCTGCTCAGTTCTGTCAGTTTTGTTTTAGACGGCTTTGTGCGTTCGAAGGGGTACAAATACAATGGATTCCAGCACGCGACTACAAGTGCAATGAACTTAGATATTTACAGGTATAACCTGACTGACTAAAATATACCGACGAACTTGAATATAGACAATATCCCAACTGGATTATTTTTTATAATCTCTCTCTCTCTCTCTCTCTTTGCGTTATTCATTTACTTTAAAATGTAGCGCTTGTAAAGACCTCAACTGAACAAAGAAATGTAATGTGAAATATAAAAGCATTGTGTTGATCGGCCGCGAAATCCGTACGGGAAGCGGCACTTAAAGAACAATTCCAAACAAAATGTTGTTCATTAGGATGAAACCTGCCATCCTGCTCCCTGATACACATTTCCCCGAGCAATGTCACAGATACAGATTTCTACAGGCCAGCCGCAATATTTCTGGACGACTCTGTATGTAAGGGAACAAAGACAAAGGAAACAACCACGCGATTCTTTATGCAAGGAACTCTAGAAGCTTTTAGAAGCTCTGTATTAACTGAATGACATTTTTGAAATTTTAATTTTGTTATATTTTGTTAATTGTTTTGAACAATAGTGCTTGTAAATCTATTAATTGAACAAAGGAATGTATAATAAAATATAAATAAATCATTGTGTTGGTGGGCCGCGAAATCCGTGGGAAGCGGCTCGAAACTACAACCTCAACGACTTGTTGTCCATTAGCTTCGCAAAATTTGGAGCGAAACTTAAACTTCACAGCAATAAAAAAGTTGGACTCTTGAAGAAGAAGTTGGTTTGAAAATTCACATGGACTCGATATTCCATATCCAAATGTAAAAGGTTAGATTGATTATCGATGAATACAATATGTACAATTTTATATAATAATTTAGATGAAATATTAAAGCTCACAGTTGTCCATAACTGATTCCTATCTTCCTTATTGCTGGCTCATCAAATTATAAATGAATTCTGAATTATTACCATGAATCGTGATTCTATCATACACGAAGGCAATTTTGCGATATAAATATGATCATATATATGCAACTTTGTACATGGCTTGGGAAATAAGGTATTTTGAGTTCCACAGGGATGCGGTACACGATAAATTGTTTTGTTGTATACTCGAAAGAACGCCATGATTTCTCTTGGTAGTGGCTTGGAATACATCATCTCCCACGCAATATTACTGTATTATAAGACTTCCCAATGGGCGCTTTCAAGGGATAAATTCAAGAAAGCCACATAACTGTTCGAAATAGATCACAAATGCTGTCCGAGTTCATGTTTTCCGGCAACTTTCTGACTTGATGTGATTATATTTTTCGGCATTGCCCGAGGGAGCTTCTCGCCAAACACACTCAACGGTCGTAAGTTCAATCCGGTTTTGTCTCTCTTGATTAAAGCGTACTCTTACAAGAGGAATGTTGCTTTGTAAATGTGTAGAGACTTCTGCCCCCTGAGGTTAATGAGTTAATAAATGATTGAGACGTTTCGCAGGAATTTGGATATAACTGCCTGCTAACCTGGTTGAATTACAACTGATGTGTCTGATTCCATTTCATGGTTCTTTTCTAGACCATCTTACGACATTGAACATAAGCGACAATACCGAGATCTATTAAAGCAATTGGGAGGTATGGATACCGTGTCGGTTAATAGGACCCCCAAAAGTCCAAACCGGATCAGCAATCTGTTGTCGCTGATAGAAGTGACAATGGCGTTCTGGTTGCTAAGGATGCAGTCTTGGTTGCTGGATGAAACATTTATAAAGTTCGGAAGTATGATATTCAGATTCGGCATACACAGCCAGAAAATGGTGTCGATCAACACTAAAACAAGGTGTTGAGCTAAATCAATGGTATTGAATTTCGACCAGCACCATATGTCTCCAACTCCCTTTATTGCTGAATGCCCCTCTTATTGTATTTACAATATTTCATTTGCGTACACTTCGCCATCTTGCGAATCGTGTGTCACCATTATTGCGGAGCGATATTCGATACTTTACCGTATACTGTTCGGTCTTCATCCGGCGGAGAACAGACTCGAGAAATCTGAGAGAATACAGGTTTTCCTACTACTCCTGAAACATATATTGTCTGAGCTTACAAAAGATACTGATATGATTAACTTCCTTATCATCCAAGAGGTGTTGTAGATCTGTAATATCTGTAATAAAGTAGGACAGCACATGACTCGAAAATGGCGGGTTACGTTGGTGTAGTTCAGCTGATTGGCTGACATCACGTGGGCTTGATTTCGGGGAATTCCCTCTTATAGTTACCGAAAGTAGGCTGAAAATGGATACGCACGATCCCAGGATCAGTCTTACCGCGTATAGATGAATCAGATGGTTGCATGTTGACTATATTTAGGAGACTCGGGAATTTCCTGAATCTCTGCTGAGTTCCGCGCAGAACAGACTCGAGATAGAAAGAGGGTCAGATCCACTTACGCCAGAGTGGGTCTGTTTTTAATCACGTTGGGAAATGTGTGGAATCACTCCAGCCGAAGGCCCTCGAAATGTGCCAACAATATTTCAATGTGACAATTTCAATTCAATGCTTGTGTTTTCGAATACCCACCATTTCGCGAGACGGAACAGGGGAAGAACATTCGTGATTAATAATTTACTTCTATATGTACCCACCCCTCCCTACCAAACTAACTTCCTCCCCTATCTCCGAAACGACAAACAAAATGAAAGCTGACCCTCCGCGACATTTTAGCTTGACATATTGGGGTCATTTTGAGCCCATTCGCATACCCCCCCCCCCCCCCACAGTACAGGATCATGGGCAATGATTCTTCGAGGAAAATTAATCAAAATCTATTTCATTTCACATCAGATTATTATTTACTAATTTATCATACACAGAAAACACATAAATGGAAAAATCTGAGCGAAAAATCGAGTAAAAAAATTTTTATTTTGAACATAAAGTCACTGTGACGTCACAAAAGCGGGCATCTTGGATTCTTTTTACATTTTTCGTTAGAACTTGATCCAAGGGTATAATGTGGTAAGTATCAACCCACTATCTGTATGAGTAAGGAACATATTGGAGCTGGTGGTGGTGGGGGGGGGGGTGAGGGGGGGGGAGGGGTGGTCATGTATTCATGATCATTCAGCTTTTTTCATGACTTTGATAACTATACTGAGAAGTGGAGATCGCGAAGTAAATGGAAAATAGACCTAAATCCTGATGAGTATTTATTCCCCCTTTCAATCACGTGATGATTTGTGGAACCCTTGAATAATCAACTTGACAGAATATCAATTATCCTGAAATCTATCATCCCTTATGTAACACGACACTAATTTAATTGTCAGCGCACAGTACATGAGAAGTCCTATACCGGTATGTAACCTAACACACCAAATTGAAGCTTGCTCTTCCGGCTGTGCCAGTCCAGGGATCTCGTATTGGCAATTAAATTGATATCTTTTTTTCATGAGAAAGGTGCCTGGGTAATTTAATTGTATCATGATCCCCACCTGCCATTTGTCATGGAAGTACATTGTATCATGGGACAGTAAGTTGTCAGGTTTCAGGCCTATTCAACGCACGGTCTCTCGAGATCAAGAGACTTAAATTTAGTTCTCTCTCTCTCTCTCTCTCTCCGAAATGTTGGCTTCTCATTGGACAAGAGCAATCTCTCTCTCTTTCTAGCTATCTCTCTCTCTACGAAATGTTGGCTTCTCATTGGACAAGATCAATCTCTCTCTCTCTCTCTCTCTCTCTCTCTCTCTCAGTGTATATAATATTGGAACGACTTAGACGGTTAATGCGTGCGCGAACATCTTCAGACTAAGCAGTGGCCATTTCGAATTACGCAGCTAATTGAAAAGCAATCCCAAACGTCCCCTCACCGATGTCAAGCCACTCTATACGTTTAAAGTCGATCGGTCCAATTTTGTCCGGACAAGATACAACAGCTGAAACTCCATGATGGCGGGCGGTCACCTTGGATTACACAGGTAACTGAAAAGCAAACCCAATCGTCCTCTTACCGATGTCAAAACACTCTCCAAAATTTATGTTGATTGGTTCATCAGTTTTTGAGTTATTGATCGGACAAGAGTGAGTGACTGAATAGGATTTAACGTCGCTTTCAACATTATTTCAGTCATATTGCGATGAACCAACTAAGCACCACGCAGCCAAGTTGCGTTCCTGCTGCTTCAAAAAAGAAATCTTTGAAGCAGCATTGTACCATCCCACCTCCATCCACCCTATAAAACACTGAGGACAGCACACAAGACACAGACAGGACGCTTTAATACATGGTGCAATAAAGTGATATTACAGTGCTAGACATGACATTTTCAAGTTCCTGTTGCTTCCTCAGCAAAATGCATTGAAGCAACAGGAACCCGTGCTCACCGGACACCCACCAACCACCCGCTGGTCGGACAAGAAATGTGTAAAGATCCGACAATGCAAGATGGTTGGTGGCGGTCATCTAGAATTACACAGGTAATTGAAAAGCAATCCCAACCGTCCTCTCACCGATGTCAAGACTCTGCAAGTTTGAATTCGATCGATTCAATAATTCTCGAATCATGGGTCGGACAAGAAATGCATAACGGAAGACGGAATAACGGACGTCCAGTGTTACTAAGTCCCCCCCCCCACTCTCTCACACACACACACACATACCTATGTGGTGGGGGACCAAAAAAAAAGAAACTAACCAAAACATGAAGTATTCCTTGGGATGCCTTATTATGAATGGTCGATTATTCTTTGAGCACATCAGTCCGCCTGAAGAGTATATGGTAATGGTTGCCGGATAGGGGCAAATCCTTTGACTGGTATCTGGCAGACAATCGCGGTAGAACATAATTGGCCCGTCTTCGGGACAACGGAATGATAAATGGCCCATCAGTATATGCGATTCCAACGGGTCTTATCGTCTTTTATTGATGACCGGTGGTCATTTGACGGACTTCGTGAAAACCATTTTTCCTCGTTGTGTCATATTTGACATACGATCATAGTCATCACTTGGCTTAAGATACCGGCCCACACTATATACGTCTGAATCGATATGTATGGCAACGCGACTTCAATGAATCTTCTTCAAACCACCAAATACCGGTTACCTTCTGTCCAAAATCGCCAGCATCTGACTCCAACATAGGCCAAAGTAGGTTGATCTTGATGGACTAGATTGATTAGTATTCGTTGCCACTATATGTTGAAAAGACACAACAACATGGTAGCAGCTAGGTGTGCAAATACTCTCTCGGGATAGAAAGGATGTGTCATGGTTACCCCAGAATAACTCCCTCGGAAACTCGGCTGTGTATATCTATTGTCCTGACCGGGACAACTACTTTTTATGACGTTAAATACACAGCCGACTTTGTTAAATTTGGTTAAATTCTATTTTTGAATAAACAGGTTTCCTCGACAGTAACGTTTGTAGGCCAGTCATACAGAATTATTCGTTTCGGTCCATTTCCATTTTCTTCCCCCCCCCCCCATTTTCAAATAATAATAATAACGATTGGTTATTCCTCAATGTATCTTAAATTTATTCTCAATCCTCTTTTAGTTAAGTAATGCGCGAATTTGTGAACTCATACTGAAAAGCACGATATTCCTGTTTCAAAAGTAACTTCTTTTAACGAGACACGTAATTGCAGTGTAGCAAATATTTGTCTCTAATACGTAATACTGTATTCTATACACGCCTGGTTGCTAAGTTTGACATTCACGTAGATACCAAAATAAGAGACCGAGAACACATCAATACATCTACCGGTACTGAGAGCGCAGATCTCATCTTTTCACTCGTCCATTGGCGCTCTCGTCTGCCCATCTGATTTTAGTGACCAATCTGGCTGCATTTGCTTCCTCTATTTGGAACTCTTTTCCAAGAACACAGAGATTCTGTCTGAAAGCCACACTCCCCTAAGAAAGCTTAACACGAGCATAATACTCCCTCATTGTTGACTTAAAATTCGTTTTCCCACTGTAACTGTGAACCAGACATTTTCTGGTCTGGCCTGAACGCGTATTCTTGTGACAACACTGCCATTTCGACTTGTTAAATGGTACATTACTGCCCATATCAAGAATTATAATCATTCATATATATATGTAACGAGAACAGTTCAGAGAAACACAAAAGACAAAAGTTTTGATCCAAAATGTGACTCGGAACTCATAGCTCAACAAACTGATCGCCACACTGCTTTCGAAAGCGACTACGGCGAGGTCTGCCTCATTGCATTATTTACGTGCTCACGTAACCTTACTGGTAGAATACAATTTTTAATTTTGCTGAAATATGACACCTCAAACCAAAATGATATTTCAACCGATTGTAACACTAAGCATTGTGATGATAAATACACACAAATTGTTTTGGTTTGAGGTGTCATATTTTATATATAAAGGGGAATACCTTCGGGAAAAGTCCCTAAAATGTCGAATAAATCCAGTTTAGAGCAATTGACCATCACCATTTCGCATGATATGAATCTTCAGCATTTTTACAGTACATAACAATCACTTTCAGCCGTTTTACTTTCAAATGAAAATCATGTTTACGAGCGTCACACCCGAAGGGTTTATTCTCGGGTAACCATCACACATCCTTTTTATACCGCCATAAACAAAACCGTCCGTCCGAAGCAACCTTCTCACAGCGCATGCTCCGTTTCACAGGCTCACTTCACTTAAGTCCCTGCCCCAATAGAGGAAGTCGACCTTTACTACGAGGCTATGACGTATACAGACACACACCCGCACACACCGCGTTGTTTTAACCCTACCTGGCCTGGGGGGGGGGGCGGAAAGCACCCCCCTAGTGAACTTTTCTCTGCTGCTCCGAAACGACAAAACCGAGGAGGCTGAAACTTGGTGACTTTAAAACTTATCTTATTGGGGTCATTTTGAGCCTATTTTCATATACCCCCGGGCAGAGGATCATGGGTAAATTCAAGATGGCGGCCATGTGGTATCCGCGAAAGCCGTGTTTTTCAATCTTTTCGCTCCATTTCTTCACATTTTCCTTGCCTAAAATGTCTTGAAAGTATTTTATTTATGCGAAACTATTTATTCTATATTTTATTTGATTTTTTTCGAGAGAAAAATCGCAAAAATAAAAATTTCGAAAAATCGACCCCAATAAGGCCGAAAAATGGCTTCCGAGAAGATGACGTCACTGTGACGTCATCATGGCGGCCATCTTGGATTTCTTCACATTTTCCGGTAGAGCTTGAACCCAAGATACTGTCTGGTAAGTTTCAGCGCTCTAGTCCTAGTGGTAGAGAAAATATATAGGGGGCACTTTCCGCCCCCCCCCCAGGCTGCGATACACCCCAAATCGCCCAGGCCAGATAGGGTTAATTCATCCGAAAAACTCCTTCATGAGCGAACTACTTTTCATATGATCGCTCCGTGTAAACGGCGGAAATGATATCTAGATTATTCTTCTTAAACGCTAGATAGACAGCGGTATAATGCAGAATTGAAAAGTAATCTGAGCTTTCCACAGACATCGCTTACAATATATGATGTCACTTCCGGCGGCGCGCTGCTCGTGCGGGAATCATGTCTTAAAATCTGACCGGTGGCTGGGGTATTATTTTGCCCCAGTGAGGTGGTTGCGTCCAAAGATTAGAATATATCAATAAACGGGCGAGTATGGCTGGCGGAATGCTGCAATATTCTGTGATCAAAAAATATAAAATAATTCTCCTTCCTTTGAAGATAATAATCCTGTCTCTGAATACAAAATTTCAATCATCTAGCGACATTGAATGATTCCGACTAGACATTTTACCTAAACATGAATGATTCAAAAATGTTTAAATAGTTTATTTAACACAATATATATTCAATTCTTTGAATATAGTATTCAATTCTTTGAATATAGTATTCAATTCTTTGAATATAGTATTCAATTCTTTGAATATAATATTCAATTCTTTGAATGGAGTATTCAATTCTTTGAATGGAGTATTCAATTCTTTGAATGGAGTATTCAATGTTCGGATTTTATATTCAATTCTCATTGGCAGTTAACGCAGCCAATGGACGGGCGTCTTCCATTTCAGGTCGTTGCAAGATGTCAATCAGAAAATATAACGTTCTCAGTACCCCTTTTATCCTCTCCGTAATTTCTTCAGTAATTTCACAATTGCTATAATGATAGCTGCTTTTACAGCTTTCAAGCAAGGATTCTGCCGACCTGAAAAACGCTAGCCAGGTGGATAGACAACTCAACTTCGCTGTTTTACTTCGTTTATAAGCCGGTCTGTAAGCCTAAATGTCATTGGTCAAGTAAAATCTATCCCATGATTCCCTTTGAACATGTAAATATTATTGTTTGCAATGACTGAATACTATATTCAATGACTGAATAGTAATATTCAATGAGAGAATATTTATTTTCAATCACTGAATACTTATATTCAATCAATGAATATAATTATTCAATGATTGAATAATTAAATATTCAATCATTGAGTAATTATATTCAATCAATGAATATAATTATTCAGTCAATGAATAATTATATTCAATGATTGAATACTTAGTTTCAATGTTGTATATACTACATATCGGTTGAATTAAAAATATAAAACATTGTTGAACATATATATTTTATGTTCGTAAAAATATTCGTAAAAATTGAACGAATTGCTCGAGTTTTGAATGTATAAAATGATTAATAGGATAAAAACGTGAAAGATTGAATATTGCAACAGATCGCCTGCCATAGGCGAGTGTTGACGAGGTGGATACAGCCTCCATATACAGCATGCCCAGGAGAGGAGTCAAGCAAATGTAGTTAAACGGTTGTCTGTCATGTCAAACGAACAAAAAACATTCTTTTAATAATATCACCTCTTCTTGAACATTACTGCTTAACAGAGGAACATTTCTTCTTCTTTGTTCACAAAGAACAAACTTTATGTCATTTAAAATGACCCCAATATGATAAACTACAAATTCACGGAGTGTCAGCGCTCAAGTTTTTGTCGTTCCGGAGACAGGAGCAAAAAAGCAACAGGGCGGAAAGTGTCCTCCCATGCCAGGTAGGGTTGAGTAAAGCTAATCATATTGAACCATTTGTGTATATTTGCACACAGAGTAAAGCATTTTACCTAGATCCAAATCGGCAGCCATGATGGTTCACTCCAATCTTAATAAATTAATATCCTATCAATGCTTCCCAATAGTATATATCGCTACAAAGAATCTTACGTATGTCAACGTATAGGGTCACCGTGTCCATTTACCCCAATGTTTACACCAAAGACAAGTCCCGGGTGTGAAAAGGAATAGGACCCAACGTCGTGATATGACTGAAATATAGTTGAAAGCGACGTTAAATCATATTCACCCATTCACTCACTCACCCAAAGACAAGTCTATATATCCCGTATTATGGTGTCACAATGTCGGGACCGCGGCAACATGAAAATACACCCCGAAAGCGCGGCGTCTAAGTCGACTGAGCCAAGCAAAAATTCTCTATCATTAATGTTCCCTTCAAAGCACTGTGAAGCGTTCTCAGGATTGGTTGACACTCGAGTTACTGCAAGCGACATTATCCAAATGGGGAAGCAGATAGGATTTAATTTTAATTAGATTGGGTTCACTCACATGTACATCACACTCCTCTCATTTTGCTTTCCACATTAAGCATGTTTATCTTCGCCCGAAATGAATTTACTCCGACTCCAAATAAATATTTTTCGTTTTGTCTCACTTGACTTTTTAGCAAATCCAGTAGTTGATACGCGAGTTCACATTCAAAGAACAATGCCGCCTAGTGAGAAAGTTACCAGATCATGAATCAACAGCGCGTGATCTCTCATCAGTCGGCGACGGTGAGTCGTTGCTAAGGAACACAGGCCCTAAAAACAAGAGTTTTGAGAAGGCGGATAGAGGTTTTAGGGTGAAGTTTCGAAATATGGGGTCAATATACATAACCCCATGCTTTATATAGAAACACACTAAGGAGTGAAATGTACTTTTGGTGAAACTGAGCCACACAGCCCCTCAAAACAAGAGTTTTCGAAGCCTACTTCGGGCGGAACGGGGCCCAGGAGGGTGGAGGGTGGTTTTAGGGTGACGGTCGAAATATAGGGTGTCTATACATAACCCCATGCTTTATCTAGGAAGGTGTGTTTCTATATATTTCTATATAAAGCATGAATTTTGTATAGAGACCCATATTTCGACAATTCGCCCTATAAAACCAACCCCACCATCTCAAAACTCTTGTTTGAGGGAACATAGAAGTCGCGCTTCAGCATGTGAGCTGAACCAATTTCGGAAAATTTAGTGCAAAATTCTGAGATATCTTTCAAGAGTAAAATTGAACTAGATCTTGGTAGTTCAACTTATAATGTCGGATACTCTCGCCTTTTACTGCGAGTGGATAGGTTAAACGGCACTATTATTTCAGAAACATTCGGTATTATTTTTGTTCGATTTTTCAGTCAGATTTTTCTATTTTTTTACATTTTCCGGTAGAGTTTGACCCAAAGGTAAGGTTTGGTAAGTTTCAGCCCTCTAGCTCAAGGAGTAAGAAAAATAATTAGATGGGGCCAAAATGCTCTCTTCCCCCTCCCCAGGCCTGGACATGTCCCAAGAAGCCCACGTCAGATAGGGTTAAGTCATTGTTTTGTCAATTCTCGGCTTGGTGTCCCTCTTCACCTCCTTAATCCAGATAAGATGACAGGTTGTACAGAACTCTGCTATTGGCCGTCGCCAGTTCAGCAGTGTATTGAAAACTGAACCGCTCGGATCTGTTTACATTTGTGGCAGTGGGTGGAATGGCCAATTCTGATGGACAGATGTCAGAACTCCACCATCGACGGGTAGTCCATACCTTGGCTGGTCAGAGGTAGACATTTATCGGAAGAAGACAATCTGGCAGTCCTACTTGGTTCTGGCGCAATGTCAATCGAGAGATATAAAAGAGAGAGAATGTCGCGTTCAGCAATATTATGGCTATCTGACGAACGTTATGCCTATATTACCTATATATCTAGACGTGTCTTAGCTTTGAATGCTCAGAACAAAGAGGTTTCGCTTCATAGATAAACGGGAGACTAAAAAATTATGTTCGAATTTTATTCCATGTAAATATACTAAATAACAATACTATACACCGCAAATCAAATAACAGTTTTACAAAAATACAAGAGTACATATCGTACATGATTCGTTTAGACAGATGGATGGTGTTTCACCTTCGCAATATTAAATACCAGAGATATAATTGTGATTGAATATTACATTTTCAAGTCGTCATAGAGAATACAATATTATAATAATGGTACAAGTTTCGATATCGTCTTAGGTAAAAAAACACTCGCTCACATGCAGTCGGTAGTGGAGAATTTGTACGCAATGTTGAATCTTTGTGATTCGAACAAGTATTTGATTTTCTTACTATCGAGAAGAGTGTGAATCTACCTACAATTACCCTTCGATACAGTTAATAGGCGAATAATTATTTCTGCTTATATTGTCCAAGCATATATGGGCATGTCAGATAGTTGGAGCTGGCACAACAAGGGTGGGACTTTTTAGCAATCGTTTGGCTTTAGGTTGTTTGGCAATACATTCCACGGCACGAAAGACAAGTCTTAATTTTCTTGTTCAGTTAGATTGGCAGTGTTATACAATAGGCTATAATTGCTAAATTCTTCCGGAATTATGACTCGCAGCTGTTGAAACTTTTCGAATAACTGTTTTCATCCTCAGTTCAAATTCACCTGCGAAACTTTGAAGATAATGTTTGTGTACCTTTCGGGGTTGGATATTGGAATCTCAACAAAAGGTACACTATCTAGAAAGTCGTCTTATACAGGGCAATATTCACATTCGAAATCGTTTCAACCTCGGCGAACTTATACTGCATGGCTGTAATCACTACCAACCAGACTATACAGCACAGTCATATGATGGAACAATCCAAAATAAAAGTTGTATCTCGTGATGTGAAATCGTTTATCCATACAGAGCAGCTTGACAAACCTCTCTAATTTCATGCCAAAACCTCCATCGTTTGCCTCTCAAGTCTTACAAAAGACTGTTGGACCTCTGGTGAACATGGAATCAGAATTGTTCTCAAAACGCCAATCCTTCGGAAAAGATCCTTCAATCTTGGAGAACAAGAAAATCCAGCAAGTCCCATCTGCGCTAACCCAGTCAAAAGAAATATGTAAACGGACAGGTGCGAATGACATGTCTCGTCTAATAATGGTCCAATTACTCACGAATACAAAATTTGAATTGCGTACAAATTCTCCTGTGCCGGTTTTAAGAGACTATATTGATAACGGACGTATTTCAAAATCTCCCAAAAGATTTTCGAAGGTAATAGTGGAATATTCTCGCGTACATCCACAAGTTTGATAATTTTCAACCACAATGATCTATTCTGTTAGGCTCAAGAATAAGTTCTCTTAACAGGTGGAAATGGCTAAATCATGGCATCGATAGAATATATATTTAAATGTACCACCACGCTACCGTGGATATGTAGCAACTCGTACGCCATACATTAATTGTATGTTCCAGAAGATGACAAAAGACATCCATAATTGTGAGATACTCGGAGCGAAATCAAAAACCATTTCGTCATTCGTTGTTAACTTTTTCTATGTTATACATAAGGTTGATTAGTGAATCTTCAAGACAGCTGAATATTATAGTTTAAACTAGATACCTTCCGTCATCATGGCAGGGTCAGATTTATCAGAGATAAGTGTCTTGATTAATGTGGATTTATCTCTCATTATGGCATTATTAGACACGGGAAGGCCCACTGAAAGTTCTCTAATAGTTCGAATCTCTAATTCAATTCGAAAAAAGCTCATATAAAAAAATATATATATATTTGCCGAGACAGTATCGGTATATATATCATCACAGATCAGTATCGCCACAGCTGCTACACGTACAAGCTGTCATTAGTTCCTGTAAACTATGTCTCACTCGTCTCAAGCCATTTCTCAAAGCCCTCAGACCTCTTCTGAATGGACCAGTCTTTGTGTTATTGTCGGAATTTCTTCCACCTCTTGGAACCACCTGGATGACAGTCGCTGACCGCTTCTTTGAGAATCTTAATCGGCTACTTTTGTTCTCCTGGTCGGGATGGTTTTCTATGATGTATCTTCCAGGAAAATATGCTGGCGAAGGGGATCTGTTAGAAGAATTCGCGACATTGTACCCTACACACCAGGTCGTCTCTGAAGGTAACTCCGTGACTGCAGCCCTCGCTTGGGCACGGCGGTCGTTTGAAGCTTTCAAAAGTCTAGCTCTATCTTCACGAGTTGCAGTCGCTGACGTAACGGTCCGAGGATGGGAGTAAGCAATACAAGCCAGTTGTCGGTAATCATAGGCCGAAATATGACAATCTTTGGACCATTGTTCCACGTACTCCGCTGGAATGCTCGAGAAGTATTCCTCTGCCCTGTGGTATCGCTCTGCCTTACGGCGTTCCTCTGCACAATACTGTTCCGCTGCTCGAATGCGTTCCTCTGTGGGACGGTGTTCCTCTGACTGACAGCGTTCCTCGTCGTTCAGAATGTCAAAACAATAGCGATCTGGAAAACAATGCGCATGGATACAAGCGATTGAAAGAGATACACCGATATAAATAGTTTGTAAAATGTATAATGCAAAAAACAAACTAGGTTCACGTGACGCCCTTCATCCAATATCAAGAGTGTAAATCATGCATGCTTTAGAACTATCGAGGCAATTATATTTAGGGGAGATCGGGGCATGTTTTTTTCATAAAATGATGACAAGTTAGAAAGTTTTATGTGAACTTGGACTTGTTATATGTGCATACAATGCTCAAAACATTTATATGCTTAAAAAGAAAAGACTGGTTTTCTGTGCCACCCCTTGAGGTAAGTTGAATCAGATTTTATATTATAAGCATGATGGACAGCTAAAGCCAAACAATGTTTTGTTTCAAAAAAACAAATGGTAACTTTGATTTGCATATAGCCCAAATCTTATAACGCTCGTTGCTCGACCAAGCGACGTCGCCTCTGGGGTTCTAAGAGAAATATCACTATCTGCCTCATAAGAAATTCAGTGAATCAGTCAACCTCCTGCCATTTTGGTGCTTTCCCATGATTCCGGAATGGTCTTGTTAATCTATATAGCAAATATAGCAATTTAAAAATTTCGCAATTTATAGCAGTTGGTTGGACCATGTTCCAACTTAACCCAGCTTCAGTGTCCCAACCAGCCCCAAAAACACCTTCAGTACTGATCAAGGTCAAATTTACATAACAGAAGCGGACTCGTCCAAACAAAATCACCTGTTTAAAGATTATCCTTATCGTGTATCTCTCCAGATAAATGTTCCTCAAAATGTCTTGAAGTTTGTGTTATAGAATGAAATTTTTTAGATGTGAAATATTTAGTTGAACACGGCAAAAATAAAAAAATGACCTCTGATGTGCAGATGTGTGGGATCCAAATCAATTCAAAATGGTTCCATGCACATTGCTTGACGTCAAATTACTACATGTACATGACCTGTGATGTCATCAGTCCAAAATATTATGAGATATTTGCAATGTTCCTACCTACCCCTAGATCCAACCAGCCCCCGTCTCCGCCTGAATTTGAGACGATCATACCTATCTCTGCTTCAATGATGCAACTGATTTGGTGTCTACAACAGTCCAGCGAAACAAAAATTTCGGACGTGGGGATATTTAGACACTCCACCCACCAAGAACCATCTCTCTCTGTTTTCTACTGTTCTTTCCAAAGTTAAGTATTATATAAAGGAAACTCAGATTGAACGCCAATTCTTTCTTTGCATTTTACTTATCATTTCGCACATCGCACCTACCTTGGTTTTTCTTGTTATTCGGTGGTCTGGATGGAATCGTCGGAACAGTTGCCTGTGCAATGTTGTTAATCTTCCGATCGGCGTATCGTTGGCGAGCTTGTTGGCGAACGGCGGCCATTCTCTTTTCCCTCTGTTGGATAAGATAGGGAGTATATACTTTTTTTGATCGGGCGGTAATGTCAATAATTTCTTCACCAGGGACACGGTCCAGCCAACTTCCTGTGTTCATATCTTTCTCTTTATTATATTCACCAGCACCGGATTTCAAATCTTGAGAAATCTTCGGTGTTTCCTCTTCTGTGTTACTTTCGTGCTCCTGTCTACCTTGTGAATCTAATTCTGGGGTCCTCGAGATGGAATTACGTCCTGTCGGGTTATCCGTGTTAACAACAAAGGTGTAATCTTCGGAATAACTGTCTTCGCTGTCTAGCTTGTCTATGGACCTCGGGTCATTGTTGTCAACTTGGGCATTGGCCATGGCGTCAATAGTCTGCGAGGAAGCCTCAGTGGGTCCAGTCATCTCAAAGATCAATGACCGGGCTGATTGGCTTGGTGCATCCAGTATATCCTCATCGGGCAAGAAAGAAGCATTTACAGTTGGGGGCTGCACGTTAACAGCAAAGGTTGGTCGACCGCCATTATTTCTTGCTTCATCCGACTCGTAGCTGGACTGGGGGTTAGATGTTATCTCCTCCTCCATCTCAACTGGAGTGCTTACTGTGGAATCCATGGCATGAGAGGGGTTACCCTTGGGTGTTCCGGTCATTTCAAACCCTTTGTCGGCAATTGGCTGGGATGGCAGACTAGGAACTAATATTTTCTCGACGTCGGGTAAAGAAGAGGCGATACCTGAGATGAGCCCGTTGAACGGTTGGCTGGTAGACACAATCCCACTGGTAATGGTCTGTTTGGTAACCACACAGTCTTGTCTTTGAGCTATTATACCCTTGGTGGTGTCATCACGTCTCGGAGACTGTAATTTAGCCTTTCTTCCAATATTGATCACCTCGTCAATATCGGCCCACGGGTCCTCCTCACCTTCTTTGGTTGTAAGACCATCTGTACAGATCGACAAACATTGGTCATAGTCAAACAAAGAAGAAGAAGAAGAAGAAGAAAAAGAAGAAGCAGAAGAAGAAGAAGAGGAAGAACAACAACAACGACGACGACGACGACGACGACAACAACAACAACAACAACAAATATTGTTGATATATCTGAGAGTAGCCGGTATACAATCTAATGCCGTGACAATGCAACGGCGAGGACACTTTGTGTCCTGGAAAACAGACCAAAAGATTATGAGAAATATCACATTATTTTAGACTGGAATGGTAGAGCTCATACCGGACTGTTCAATATGAATGTGCTCCGGCATCACCAGGTGTACCGGTGTGATAGAAACGGTGGTCCCCAGAGACCAGTGTCCGGTCTCCTATGTTTTACCTAGGGCGGGCGCTGATATCCAAGTGACCCTTTTCAGATGTCAGTGTCCGGGCTGGGTTAAATCTTAGCAAGCGGACACTCATATATGAGGGACCACCGTTTCTTCCACACCAGTACTAGGTCTTGAAAGATCTCTGAATACACAAGGATCAATAGGGGATGGAGAAATAGATTGACCAATGACTAAGCTCCTGGCGAGACCGGGGGGGGGGGGGGGCAGCCGCGTCCCTAACCAGGTGTTATATACTTATAGCGACATCATATGCTCAAGGCTTTTGGAGTATGTAAGAGATAACATACAATAATGAAAAACCCCGGCATACTCACCAAGTCTGTTCATCTTTTCAGATTGCTTAAAATTGTACGAACGATTATCGGTCATTTTCCAGTCAATCTTCTGCAAGAAAAGAAAGTAACAAAATATTACTACACACAGAAACTGGGATTTTATTTTATTTTCTCTCTCTCTCTCTCTCTCTCTCTCTTGTTTTCTTTTTCTGTGTGTATACTGGAGAGAGTAAATGCATTACCGGTACAGAAATCTGTTCAATTTATCGAATAACTACTTCCTGATTGGTAGTCATATGTGGAAATGTATTTATCTAAAATTTACCGAAAACACCATGAGTGTGTGCTACTTACAAAGTTCAGAATAACAAATACCATTCATTTATCAATTATGACGCCAAATCATAGCTTCAGTATTGGTCTATGTATTTTCCCGCATCAGAAGTAATTATACACTCTAAATATATATTTATATATAAGGAGCGAAAATACAAGTTACAAACTCAAATAAATTTACAAAAACGAAAATTAGCTTAATAACCGCCACGCATGTATGCGCAAAGAAGTTTTAAGGATCATGTTAACGTCACATACCGGTATCCTCTTATTAGTATCCTCTTAAAATTAATAATAAAAAAAAAAGCAAATAGATTTGTTTTTTTATATTTTTCTAAACGTTTTTCTCTTGACTCGAATGAAGACATTCTCTTTAATGTCAAACCGAGTTACTACAGTTTTAATTTTCTATCATACCCGGACATAGAAAAACAGATGAACGAGAAAAACATTAAGGAAAATATTTCAAAAATGTATTATTATTAATTTTTATAGTTTATTGAAATTATACGTAGACATCTACCATCCAATATCCCACAGGCCAGGCCACTGTAATAAACAGGGTAGATTGAGAACAACTAAACGTAAGTTACGAGACTGTCACTTAATGAAGTTAATAAACACTGTAGATTGAGAACTGAGTATAAGTTACGGGACTTTCATTATTGACAACATTCCTCACTGACCTCACCTGGTCAAGGAATCGTGAAAATCCCTTAACAATGTGCATGCATGCACAAGGGGTTGGTTTCATAGTATTTAAGTTTGATGAAGGCCAGAAAGCTCCAAATTCTCAACCCAACGACTAGAAATTGTATTATTGACATACAGTTGAGTATCTGTATCTGGCTTTTGCCCACCGGTACTTTCTTCGAGCGGTTTACATCTACGAGTACTGCTGCTGTAGGATACTACTACGCTGTAATTGTTAAGTCATTAATTAATAGGCCATCCTCTATAATGCAGGTCTGTATACTCCGTAACAGGCCATGCACTCAGATGAGAGCTTCACAGTTATTACTCGAACCGTCAGTTTAAAATACCAGCCAATGAACGGACGGCGATTTAGGGCGATACGCCATCTTCGTGGCATCTCGGTATATTTAGACTGTTAGATGAAGGCCCAGTTCATGCGCAGAGAAAGCTGACGGACAAACTCTTTGAAGTCCGAGGGGCATGGAGGCGTCTCCTCAGTCAAAACCTTCACGGATACAAACATCGGACTTCAAAGCAACCTGGAGGAGACGAAATATACGAGACATTGCCTGTCGCTAAATTCTTTCAGATATGAGCATGTTCGGAGAGGTCACGAGTTCACGAATGCGCTTCGGAATACTTCCGATTGAAGTGACTGGTATTCGTTGTGATGTACAAGTTATCCGTCATGACTCGGATTTGATAGACGAACCACGACTTCGGATAATGCAATAGGCCTATACCGTTGACAATTATACTGAACATGCGAGAGTACATGATGGTGGTAGTTAATTAATCACATAGATTACTTACTTGATTTGTCTATATGTAGTCGAACCAGATGATTTTCACTACGATGTGTTAGTCACTCCGACAGAAGTCTTTGTTGTGTAACTTATAGTCCAGTCAATCTACGGTCAAAAATAGCCCAACCTGGAACAAATTGCAACAGAAATAATTTTTCGAGCATCTGGTTCAGAGAGCTTTGGTGTAAAACATATCAAAAGTCCTAAGCTGTTGCTGTGGTGGAAAGCGGTGAAATTTATAGTTGAATCAGGGGTGTTCAAAAGCCCATTTTGGAGAAAATAACGTCAGAAAAATACGGCCGTTTAGGGGGTGGAGTAGATTAATCCTGAAATATATGTACATATATGCGATTTCCATGAAATGCTTCATCTACTTCATGACATAGTGGATTGTTCTTAGCTTCTCTCCCCAAAGAAAGAAGATTTCGTGCTATTGAACAACATTCAACTCAATAGAGTGGACATCACGAGGCCAACTTTTAGCCACAACTTTTACTATAGTCGATCTGTAACCTAATTCCTATCCGCGACGTTTCGGTCAAGATATCAGCTAATACTTTACGTAGAGCTGTGAAAGTAAGTATATCATCCTAACCAATTTTGTATACTTTTCTGTCAAAGTTTCAACAAAATATGTGCAAAATCAGAGAAAGTCGCCAATACAGGCCGTGTTATTTTACTGATGACGTCGGGCGGCCAGGTCGTATACTGCAACGTTGAGAAGACGACGTCATTGTGACCAGAAAATAACCTGGGCGGTATTGACAAATTTCTTTAGTTTTTAATGTATATTGTTGAAACTTTCACAGAACATTATACAAAATAGGTTAGGCCGATGTAGGAAGTTCCACTGCTTCACAAAAAGCATCAGCAGATACTTTGGCCGAAACGTCGCGGATAGGAATTATGTTAGACAGTTTTCATCTGTAATTGCCCATATTCAACACACCTAGTGTATTTTGATCATATAGCTGCACACTTCGCTTTTCGGAGGATTACACTTCTGTCCGATATGAACCATTTTATGGGTGTTCATTGCATACAATTCAACCTGTCACTCATTGGGCAACTATCTTCTAATATGCTGGGCATTTTTGAGGAGCAAGACCTCAGAATTGTCCGTTATCTTCAGGAGAAAGGTCAATAAATCAGCAAAACGCCTGGGTAATACGGTGTGGCCTTGGCCTAATTTACCGGATAATTCACATTATCTGAAGTATTCAGAAAGAGATATTCAATTATTTAGAGTAGTTTTAGCATTTTCATCCTGTCGACATAATCCTGTTCAGGAGCAGAATTTGCGAGTCGCCCTGTTAACCATTCACCCAGTCCGCACCCCCATTTGTCTCAAAAAAGATGATCATCGACAGTTCCAATTTTGGTGATCTCCGTATTCTGCATTGTATTGTCCGATATCTGAAACATTATCACAAATGAGCGGAAGACGATATTTGGACTCCAAAATCCTCACAAATCTATATTAGATTACCATTCTCGATCGTTCCCCTATCTAAGAACAAATAAAGAAACGCAGGTTAGAAAAACTGGCAGAAAAATACAAATCCGGTGATATGCTCACCAACTTGCCCAAATCAGGGTTTCAGGTAACTCCTTACAAACTCAATCAATTTTAATTAAAAATTAGCTGTAACCGTGAATTTGTAATGCATTTTTATTGCTTATTATTCTCAACGAACTCATAGCTATATTTCATCCTCTTCTTTGGCATTCAGGGACCTCTGATTCAGTCCAAGGGTGATCGCCGATCTATAGGTGTGAATCAATTTTTACATTTTGTTCATTTTTACGTCATGTTTTAATTAACAATTTTCGAAGTTTTAACGGGGAAAGATATTTTGGTAACAAGCAGATTCGGATTCAGCACCCTTGAAATATCCTAAAACAACTTATTACCAGCTTGTACCAAAAAATGCCTCAGGAACATTTTCTAGAGGCTTCTTCTGAATTTTCCACCTGTCTATTATATCGAATTGAGGTGCCAGCGACATTGCGTTCGTCGATTACGCGATTTTTGAGGCGATTCAGCTCTAACCCCAGCCAGTGACAGTCCGTCAGAAGTAACACATCGTCATGGCGCAAGAGGTTATGGAGCGGACTAGGCTAGGCAGTGAAGATTCATTGACCTGGTTTGATAAAATTATCGTCATTACTGTAATATCAAATCTACTTGATCCATAAACAATTATTGTTACCATACAATGAGCAAGGAAATTTATGTATGTGCCTCACACGAAAGTTTTACTTCTCATATATAATCAGCTACTTCAGTACATTCATCTTTGTGGCGACGTTAAATCTTTACTTGACGGGGTCGATTTAGGGTTCACAACCCGACAGACCCATTGTCGATACTATCTGCAAATAGCTGAGACTCACACCACACTACATTTCTGGATGGATACCTGTGAAGAACCCAAAGTGTCTATCTGGCTATTCTGCTGACATATCACACTCCAGTGATAATTCTAGTCATTGATCTAAATTCTGATAAAAAAAATTGGAGATTGTTTTCAAGGTGTGTTTATTGCAGGAATGAGCCACATGGCTCCTCTCGCAATCACATATACAGTATATAATATAATAGAATCAAACCACTGACTGAAATAATATGACTGGCTTAACAGACAACTCGACTAGACTGACTAATCAATCAGTTCAAATTAATGTTTGTCTCGTTTGCTTACATATTAGCAATTAAAGTCATTTTCAGATTGATGTATTTCTACCGACTGTCATATAAATATAGACATAAATACCAGAATTGCTAAGTTCTTATGCATATTAAACTTGTCCAGCCATGTATTGTGCTCTAAGTTCTTTGGCGTCAATTATGAATTTTCCCACAGAGATAATCCCTTTTTTAGACTGGAAATTTAACAATAGTTTTAATTTTTTAAGGGACTGCCATGACCAGTAATATTTCTTAAAACATTGTTTTCTTAGGGCAGAGTACAGTGGACAGCAATGTAGAAAATGAAATTCATCCTCCACCATACCGGAGCTACAGACCTTACAAATACGATTAGGTTTCGGGATATTATTGTATCGACCGATTTTAAGTTCTAGCCCATGAAAACCACATCTGAAGCGAACTATAGTACGAAAGACTTTTCCACTTAATGATGTTGAAAACTCTATGTATTTTTCTTTCGAGAAAACCTCTTTTACCATTACATATGTTGAGAATCTTGTTGATGTTTTAATATTAGCTGACCA